>SJYV01007499.1:5430-21522 GCA_006410875.1 Neotragus pygmaeus
AGATGGCTGGATGGCATCACTGACTCGATGAACGTGAATCTGAGTGAACTCTGGGAGTTGCTGATGGACAGGGAGGCCTGGCGTGCTGCAATTCATGGGGTTGCAAAGAGTCGGACATGACTGAGTGACTGAACTGAACTGACTGATGGGACCAGATGCCACGATCTTCGTTTTCTGAATGTTGAGTTTTAAGCCAACTTTTAATTAGGTTTTTATTAAAATATTTATTTGGATAAATGTTACAAAAGTAGTTTTAATGTTTACAAATCACAATCAAGAGCAACAATGCTCATTACAGGCTATATTAGTTTCTTAGGGCTGCCGTAACAAAGGATCACAGACTTGAGTGACTTAAAACAATTGACGCTCATTCTCCCACCATTCTGGAAGCGGAATGTCTAAACTCAGGGTGTTGGTAGGGCCTTGGGCTGTAGGATTCCAACATGTGAATTTGGGGGACACATAAGGGTTCTGACAGTGGCATGTCAGGTTTCCCCTTTGGTTGTAGGAAGGGATTTATTGATTTGGCTCCATGGGCAGTAGTTGCCATGCATGGGATCCTCCCTGCATCATGCAGGATCTTTCACTGTGGCACATGGACTCCAGTTGTGGTACACAGGCCCCAGAGTTCACCAGCTCCAGTGGATGCAACTCTGAGGCTTAGCTGCCCTATCAGGGATCTAACCCACAGCCCCTGCATTGCAAGGCAGATTCTTAATCACTGGATCACCAGTGAAGTCCTGTAATATTTAGTAGTAACAGTTTCCCTAATATGAAACTATTATTATATTCCTTTAAAAAATTCAACCCAGACATAAAGTAGGGTTTCTTTAATATTCTGCTAAGACAGAGGAACCAGAGATCAAATTGCCAACATCTCTTGGACCATGGAAAAGGGAAATCCAGAAAAAATCTACTTCTGCTTCATTCACTATGCTAACACCTTTGTGTGGATCACAACAAACTGAAATATCCTGAAAGCGATGGAAGTACTAGAACACCTTACCTGCCCCCTGAGAAGTGTGTTAGAAGGAGAAGCAACAATTAGAACCAGACATTGAACAATGGACTGGTGCCAAATTCAGAAAGGAGTACCTCAAGGTTGTATATTGTCACCCTGTTTATTTAAGTTATATGCAGAGTACATCATGTGAAATGCCAGGCTGGATGAAGCACAAGCTGGAATCAAGATTGCCTGGAAAAATATCCATAACCTCAGATATGCAGATGACACCACCCTAATGGTAGAAAACAAAAAGGAAATAAAGAGCCTCTTGATGAGGGTGAAAGAGGAGTGAAAAAGCTGGTTTAAAACTCAACATTCAAAAAACAAAGATCACGGCATCTAGTCCCATCACTTCATGGCAAATAGATGGGGAAAATGTGGAAACAGTGAGACTTTATTTTCCTGGGCCCCAAAGTAAGTGTGGCTAGAGACTGCAGCCATGAAATTAAAAGGACGCTTGCTCCTTGGAAGAAAATCTATGATCAACACAGACAGCATATTAAAAACCAGAGACATCACTTTGCCAACAAAGGTCCACATAGTCAAAGCTATGGTTTTTCCAGTAGTCATGTACAGAAGTGAGAGCTGGATCATAAAGAAGGATGGATGCCAAAGAATTGACGGTTTTGAGCTGCGGTGCTGGAGAAGACTCCTGGGAGTCCCCAGGACAGCAAGCAGATCAAATCAGTCAATCCTAAAGCAAATCAACCCTGAATGTTCATCAGAAGAACTGATGCTGAAGCTGAAGCTCCAATACCTTGGCCACCTGATGCGAAGAGCCAACTCATTGGAAAAGACTCTGACACTGGAAAAGATTGAGGGCAAGAGGAGAAGGGGTTGGCAGAGGATGAGATGTTTGGATGGCATCACTGACTCAATGGCCATGAGTTTGAGAAAGCTCTATGAGATGGTGAAGGAGAGGGAATCTTGGTATGCTGTTGTTCATGGGGTCACAGAGTTGGACGTGACTGAACAACAAAAAGAAATTTATTTTACTAGTGTCATATAAAGTGATTCTTAAAAGATCACTATATACTCTGCTGCTGCTGCTGCTAAGTCGCTTCAGTCGTGTCCGACTCTGTGCGACCCCGTAGATGGCAGCCCACCAGGCTCCACCATCCCTGGGATTCTCCAGGCAAGAACACTGGAATGGGCTGCCATTTCCTTCTCCAATGCAGCAAAGTGAAAAGTGAAAGTGAAGTCTTTCAGTCGTGTCCGACTCCCAGCGACCCCATGGACTGCAGCCCACCAGGCTCCCCGTCCATTGGATTTTCCAGGCGAGAGTACTGGAGTAGGTTGCCATTGCCTTCTCCGCACTATATATGAGATAGGTCTAAATTTTGTCAGGTTTCAATATTATAATTATGCTAGTTAATAAAGTTAAGTTTTATCTTTTTCTAGGTTTCAGAACAGGTTTCATAGAATTTATTGAGTTTGGAATCACTTATATAAAATATCTACAAGAGAAGTTCTTTATGTCTAATAACTTAACAACTTTTAAAAATTTCTCTCCTGATTATTGATCTATTTATCCACTTCTCCTTGAGTTCATTTTGTTTTCTAAATATTGGGCTTTCTCTCTGTTGCTATTACAATTCATGCTTTCCTTTTAATTTTATTTTCCTGCTATTATCTTTACTCATCTTTTAATCTTTATTGATCTGCATTATTTGATTTAGTTGTGTTTCTTTTAAATATCAAAAGCTTTAGTTGAGGGGGGGAATCCAATCTGAAAAATCTGTGTTACTTAAGAGGGAATTTTGTCCCTTTTATGTTTATTCTTATAAAATATCTTAGCTCTCATTTGGCCATTTTTTAAAAAAGAGTCTGTGATGTTCATGTTTATTTGATTTGTTACTAATCTGTTAATAATGGACTATGTTTTTGTTGGTTATCTTCCCCCCCTGGTGATTAGGAAGGTAGAGAAAAGACTACATATTCTGAATCTTGATATCTGAGTAATTAGATGCAGTCAGCTGTGGTATGGGAACTCGGTACTTTGTTTCACAAATAATAATATCAAAACCCAGCAAGGTTAACTGATTAGTCTAAAGTTCTAAGGACTAATTAGCAATAGAATTGATCTTAGACCTAGTACTCCTAGCTTCAGAAGACTGCTTTCTATCACCTCAAACTTGTGAGAAATTATGCTCTGTTTCATGTAAAGAGCCTTTCTCCCTCAACAGTTTCTACCCCATATGTTCACACTTCCTTCTCAGGGAAGAAGCATACTGTCCACCATCTCAGTGCTTTCTGCAATCTTAGCAAGGCAGAGAAGACTATACATCCGCAGAGAAATTCAAAGCTAATGTATTAGTTGATGTTGGAACTTAGTGAATTATCAATAAGCTTATCATATTTTCAAAATTCCTTTCATTTCAACTTAACACTGAAATTGGTACAAATGGATTTAGGGAGAGTTTTTGGCATTTATGAGCTCACTCCTTATTCAAGGAAAGATGCATGAATAAGTAACTATGGCAGACTCTAATGGGCATAACAATTTTGAAAACATCTTTGATATAATAAATATGGCATTTAATGAAGTTAACGTGTAATTCCCTCTCATAATTTCTCTTTGAAGAAGATGAGTGTTTAAAAATACTTTTAATAAAGATTAATTCACTCATCAGTCTTACTATAGGTTTGGTGTTTTCACTGAGAAAGAACACATACCTCCATACAAAAGCATGAACACAGTACATGTACATGCTAAGACGCTTCAGTCGTGTCCAATTCTTTGCAACCCCATGGATTGTAGCCCACCAGGCATATACTACAATGTTAAAAGACCAAATCTGCATTTTATCCATAGCAGCACGGTTCAGTTGCTAAAGGAAAGAAGGAAGGAGTGAGGAAGGAAAGAAGAAAAGAGGGAAAGGAGGGGTGGAGAAAAAAAAGTAGGGAGGGAGGGAGGAGAGGAGGAAGAAAGAGAGACAGAGAGAAGAAAGAGGGAAGGAGGAAAAGGAACAGATAGGAAGGGAGAGAGGGGGAAAAAGTTTTAAAAAAAATGAAGGAAGATGACTCATGAAGGAAAGAGCAGAACTCATCTAATCCATTTCAGTTTGTGCTATGTCTGAATGAAACTATTGACTTTCAGTGCCCTTATGTGTAAAATGATGATTACGCTACACTCATAGGGCTATGTAGGTTTCATTTAAACAAGGCAGCAACTGGAGGCCTTGGCACATGGCAAACTCTCAATAACTGGTAAACAGACTGTTACACTAATCCAGCATCTACACTGAGGAAGTTGCCTGTCACCTCATTTAGTATCTCTGCAGCATTAGCTGTTTAATTTATTTAGACAAATCTGGCAGCAATCACTCCCTACTGTTGCAGACACATATAAAAAAGTGATTCAAATTTTTACTCTTCGACAAGTCTTTTAGGTGACATTGACACATTTCCTTTCACTGTACCTCTAGACACACACATTTTCTGAAATTAACTCATATTGCTCTATGCACAAGTTAAACTACAGTAAAATTGAAAACTGCAATAAATCAATCTGCCAAATCTCATACTTCAAGGATGATTCCATAAATCACCTAGATAGTTAGAGACTTGTCTTGAAGAAACTTCCATGTATCAGAAAGATCGCTTTAAAAATGAGTAATTTATGGTTAAAATAGATTTTGAGTCACCTTTTAAAAACATATTCATCACCTAATTATCACAGTAATCTCGAGATGAGTCAGGCTCATGCTTGGTAGCAATGTCTTTGAAAAGGTGCTACTTCTGAAAACCACTTTATGATGCTGCATAAATGCAAAACATTATCCTGAGTTAAATGACAGCTTCATTTTCTGGATATTCTATTGTCCTTGCTGCAGGAAGCAAATTTAATAATTCTTTTCTCCCTCAAACAGATTTTCCCCACATGTCTTCTATTGCTGCCATGCTAAGAATTTTTGAGAGAGCTAAATACATATTCTAGGTCATTATAACATTTTCTTAAATACTAAACTTTTATTTTTTTAAAGAATAACATATAGTTACAATATTTACTATAAGTTAGCTTTGTGCTAATAACTTTATTTATTTGGATGTCAGGTGTGTTAAAAATTGTACATATATTTTCTTATTTAATCCTCACAACATCTCTGTGTATGATAGGTACTGTTCTTACCATCATAGTGCAAGAAACACCATGGGCTAGAAAACAGAAATAACTAAGTTCTCACAATAATGGAACCAGGACTCATGCCCAAGCAGTCAGATTAGAGGATACCAAGCTCTTAACTCCACCGCTATATTGTCTCTTGGCTAGTAATGACATATTAAAAGAAAAATGCAAATTTCAGAACAGCATGTATAGAAGGGCCCTTAGTATGAAATATATTTCCTTACTGTGTGTATATACAGATACATTATATATATACACATATAGACACTATATATCATTTATGTATATTTATGAATGTATTATCAAAAATAATTTAAGTTACTATACAGCACTGTTTATGGGAAGGACTTCCTATATGCTAGACATTGCTGCTAAGTCGCTTCAGTCGTGTCCGACTCTGTGCAACCCCACAGACAGCAACCCAGCAGGCTCCCCCATCCCTGGGATTCTCCAGGCAAGAACACTGGAGTGGGTTTCCGTTTCCTTCTCCAATGCATGAAAGTGAAAAGTGAAAGTTACACATGCATTATCTTACTTCTCAAAATAACCCATTAACATGGGCACTGTTATCTCTCCACTTTACAGATGAGAAGAAAGCACAGTAAACCAAGATCATAGAGCTAAAAAGTGGCTAAGAATCAACCAGATGATAACATATATAAATATATATATACATACACATACATCTATGTACACATATCGACTCGATGGCATCACCGGCTTGATAGCGTCACTGGCTCGATGGACATGAGTCTGAGCAAGCTCTGAGAGTTGGTAATGGGCAGGGAAGCCTGCTATGCTGCAGTCCATGGGGTCACAAAGAGTCAGACACAACTGAGCAGCTGAACTGACACACACACATATATATACACAGATATATATATATACACACACACATACATATATATGTGTATGTATGCACATATATAAATGACATATACACACATACATAGTTTTAATTTTAAAAGGGAGCATCAACTAACATAGTTTGAAATAAGTTCACAAAATGAACTTTAAAACATTGAGTCTTAATACGTGATCTCCATTGACTGAGATCACCTTTTCCTGAACTTACAAATGGGCACTACCCCTGACTACCCCATGACCTCCCCTTGACTTTTCTTCTGTGGTTTCATTGGTTAACAGGATTCCTTTCAGATTGGTACATTCAGTTTCCAGAAGTGGTGATGTCTTCAATTAGATCATTATAAGTTTTATGGCCTGAGAGACATTCTATCTTTTCCTGTGACTGTGCCTCTATTCCAGGGTTTAGCAAACTATAACTTTGGTTATTTGTTTTGTACAGACCATGAAGGATAGTACTTACTTTTTAAAAATGGCTTAAAAGTCAAAAGAAGAATAGTGTTTCATGACATGTGAAAATTATATGAAATTCAAATTTCAATATTCATAAATAAAGTATTATTGGAACACAGCCACACGCATTAAGTTATACATTGTCTATGGCTTTTCTTGCACTACAATATCACAACTGAGTAGCTGCAACAGAGACCATATGGCTTGCAAAGTTTAAAATATTTACTATCTGACTCTCTACAGAAAATACATGTCAACCTCTGTTGTGCTCTAATATGTTGTTTTAAAATAAATGTATTTATTTTCAAGTTCAACTTTCTAGGAGCCTCTCTTCTTTCCCACTTCATTCAGGGCACCTTCCTATTGTCCTGTATCCTGCTGTGATCTCTTAAGGAAATGCCATTTTCCATTCTTTTTCCAAACATGACCACAATTGATTGCTTTCTCATTACATAGGCACACTGCTACAGTTGCTAATGGTCTAAGAAAACCTAGATATAGAAAAGTGGGCCATAGCCTGGGAATCCAGATTATTCAAAAACCTCCTCCTCCATAGACCTTGGTCTTCTCATCTGTAAAGTAAGTGCAGTATACTAGATAGCTAGGGCTTCTCCGATGGCTCAGCAGTAAAGAATCTGCCTGCAATGCAGGAGATGTAGGTTTGACCCCTGAGTCAGGGAGATCCTCTGGATAAGGAAATGGCAACCCACTGCAATATTCTTGCCTGGGAAATCCAATGGACAGCGGAGTCTGGTAGGCTACAGTCCAAGGAGTTGCAAAGAGTTGGACATGACTTAGAGTCTAAACAAAAACAGCGATGAGATAGCTAAGGTCATTGTTATTATGACATCCTCTGTTTACAGTAATGGAATGGAAAAATCAACATTAAATGAACATCAACCACATACAGGGAAGAAAAATTAACGTGAACAGAGTCTCTGCCTCCAGTGAGCTGAGAACTCAGCACTTGCCTGAACTGTCCAAACATTAGCTGCCCAAGGGTACCAGGAAAATAATGCCCACTCCCTCAATTCCCCACCAATATGCTTGTGCCCTAATTCCAAACCCTGTCACTATGTTACCTTACAGGCAACATTTTACTGAAGCCACCTTGTTGACAACTATTTTGCATCCTGTCTCATCTGTTACCCATATGTTTTAGTTGCTCAGTCATGTCAGACTCTTTGCAACCCCATGGACTGTAGCCCGCCAGGCTCCCTCTGTCCATGGAATTCTCTAGCCAGAATACTGGAGTGGGTAACCATTCCCTTCTTCAGGGGATCTTCCCCACCCAGGGATCAACCCTGGGTCTCCCATACTGCAGGCAGACTCTTCACCTCCTGAGCCACCAGAGAAGCCCTCGTATCTCACCTGTTACCCATCTGACACTGTGCATTTTGGGATGTGCCACTTCTGCTATCATCCTGCAGTTTATTGAGGAGGATATTGGATTTCAGCTGCAGACTTGTCTATAATCAAGTATTTAACAGTGGACAAGGATTCAGAAAAAAATGCTTCATTCATTCATTTAATGAACACGTACCAATCATCTGCCATGCGCAAGTCTCTGCTGCTTCCCAAGGCGTGATTCTTCCCCCTGGATCAATAGTTCCTCATTCTCAAGAATTGATTCCACTTGTCCCCATACCAATGTAATGCTTTGAATAACTTCATCTACCAAGAAAAATAGAACCTGTAAAAATATTTCTTCCTCTTATTAACTAATGACGTACAGAAAACTCAGAACTCCCGAGTTGATAAACTCTCCTCCTAGTCGTAGGAAAGCACACAATACCGGGCATTCACTCTGAAGCTCAGCCCTTAGGGGCTCAGAACCCTCATTCAGGCCAAGAGCCATTGTTCTGGGTTTGGATCACTGAATCTTGATGCCACACCAGCCTTTCAGAGCCACGAAGCTAGCAAGGTCTGCTGCTCATCTGGGTTATCAAAGATGAATACATCTTCTTTCCCTCTTTTTTTAAATCTAGAGAGAATTGTCATAGCCTTGAACCCTTGTCCAAACATTCTGACGAGAATTAAACAAAGCCTGTGCTAGTAAGTTCTTTGGTTTAAGAAGGATATAAGGGAGAACTGTTTGTGATGAGGGACAAACTGTCCTTTGAAAACTGAGTTACTGTTTCCAGGCTGAAAAAATGTAGAAAAGGCTCAGAACAGCATCTGTGGGAAGAGAGGGAAAATATAAAGAGGCTGAGGGTGCTGAAAGCTTGGGCTAGGTTGAGTTGCTTTGAAGACATTTATGAAGAACAGAGAGGGGTGAACATGATTGCTCAGTCCCACGACACTCATGCCAGGCTATGTGGAACTTAGAAGGCAAGATTTTTTTCCAGAAGGCGAAAGTAGAATTCACCTGCCTTTGGGTAAATAAAATGGTCCACTTACATAATATTGCATGAATGGATAAATGTCTGAAAGAGATACTGCTGATTACTGTAATTTTGTCAGTCTCTATGTTGTAATACTTTTGTATGTTATTTGTTTTAATCATTCTGTATGTGATTTGTTTACTCATTTAAACAACTCTATGAAATTGGCATACATATCCTCATTGGTAGATGAGGATATTGACAGTCAGAAGGGTGAAAGGAGACAAATGATATGCTTGACAGTATACACTAAGGGATTTTCAAATATAATTATATTTAATCCTCATTTTTAAAAAATCCACAGCTCAGTATTGTCCTCATTTTTCATATGCAGTAAATGGAGATTCAAAGAGATGATATGTCAATAGTAAATAGCCATAAACTTCTGATTTCTTGCTACTACCTGATTGTGTATTCCTGGGACATTTAAGTAGAGATTTCAAGCTAAGAACTGGAAATACACCCAAAAGAGTTATAGATAGACACAAGGTACAGAGGCTAAATGAACAGGTGAAGTTTGAATTAAAGCAGAATGTGAAATGTTGAATTGCTTTAATGTGGCCAGTTACATGAGGACAGAAATGGTGGTCATAAAAAAAAAAAAAAATGTGATGAAGCTGCAGCAGATGAAAGCAGCCAAACATGAGCTTTCTTCTGTTCTGAGATTACTGACACATCCCATAAGTCCTTCATCTTTGTAAGGGTCACTTCCTGCAGCTCAGTTGCAACTCCATCCCTGCAAATTACAGCCTCTCCAAGTCCTGGACACCTCTGTCACTATGGATTCACAGCAGGTGCTCGTGAAAGAATAATCTACACTCATCATCGCCCCATACTGACCTCTCATTCATTCCTCAGTCTCACTGATTTTATTGCCATCAGGTGCCTGACACCAGCTCACCAGGGCCACCAACAGCCTTCATATGCAGCAATGGCCAAGCATGCGCTCACTTCAGAACTGCTTTTGCTTGACACTGCTGACCACCAATTCCACCTAGAAACTACCTCAAGGATGGGTTGTGATGATACCATTCTCCCATGTTTCTCCTTTCCCCTTGAATTATTCCTTCTTAGCTTTTCCCAAGCTTTTCCTCCTCTGCCCATTCCTTACGTATAGTGTATGCCAGAGCCCAAAGGAGAAGACTCTCTTCCCTTTCTTCTCTGTGACATCTCATTTCCTATCTGTTACCTAACCACATGCCCATAATCATGAAATCTCTATCTGTATAAAAGTCCCTACTTTATATCCAATTTCCTATCAGATATATCAAACAGGACATTGTTTAGATGTCTCAAACTCAACATAACCAAAGTTAACTCTGCATTCTTCTCCTGATTCCAGACCCGCTTTATCAACTGTATTAACTTCTTATTGATACTGTAACAAATGACCGTAAACTCAGGGGCTTAGAACAATGCACATTAGTTATCTTAAAGTTGTGAAGGTCAGAAGTCCTTAAATCAAGATGCCATCAGGGTTCTAGAGGCTCTAGGAGAAAATGTTTCCTTGCTCTGCAGCTTCTAGAGGGTACTAGAATTCCTTGACTCGTGGCCCCTTCTTCCGTCTTCCAGGGCCAGCACTGACTCATCTTCAAATCTCTTGCTCTTTTCCTGAGCTCTGCTCCTATCATCCCAGTTTCTTCTCTAACTCTGACCCTCTTGATTCCTTCTTTTAAAGACCTTGGTGATTATATTGGGCCCACCTATATAAGCCAGGATAGTCTCCCCATCTCAAGGTTTTTAATTTACCACACCTTCCAAGTCCCCTTTGCTAAGTAAGATAAGCTACACAGGTTTTGGGGATTAGGGCACAGACATCTCTGGGGGAGACATTCTGTCACCACCTGTGCTTGCTCTCTCAGCAAGTACAGTATTTTTATCTAGTTGTTCAGGCTGCTGTTGCTAAGTCGCTTCAGTCATGTTCAACTCTGTGTGACCCCAGAGACAGCAGCCTCCAGGCTCCCCTGTCCCTGGGATCTTCCTGGCAAGAACACTGGAGTGGGTTGCCATTTCCTTCTTCAATGCATGAAAGTGAAAAGTGAAAGTGAAGTCGCTCAGTTGTGCCCGACTCTTAGCAGCCCCATGGACTGGAGTCCATCAGGCTCCTCCGTCCATGGGATTTTCCAGGCAAGAGTACTGGAGTCAGGGTTCAGGCTGCTACTGCTGCTGCTAAGTCGCTTCAGTCATGTCCGACTCTGTGTGACCCCAGAGTCAGCAGCCCACCAGGCTCCGCCATCCCTGGGATTCTCCAGGCAAGAATACTGAAGTGGGTTGCCATTTCCTTCTCCAATGCATGAAAGTTAAAAGTGAAAGTGAAGTCACTCAGTTGTGCCCGACTCTTAGCAGCCACATGGACTGGAACCCATCAGGCTCCTCCGCCCATGGGATTTTCCAGGCAAGAGTACTGGAGTCGGGGTTCAGGCTAGTAACCTGTATAATCTTTGACTTTTCTTTCACCTCCGCACATCAAGGCCATTACTAAATTCTATAGACTCAACTTCCTAAATCTCCCTTATCCTCTCCACATTCACTTCTTCTAGCGTCATCTGAAACTTTTCTGATCAGGTAGACTCTACATAATTTGATTCCAGTAGTAAGCCTTGAGATAGAAATATGTCAGTTTTTGGACATGTTTGGGAAATTTTTTCTTTATATTTTAAAAGAAAAACATTGTCATGGAGATCTAGGTAACTTTTCCACTAGAGAGGCGACTGTGGCAGAGTAGCAAGCTCTGTGGGTGATGGATCAGAGCCTGATGCTGAGTCACAGCTTGCCATTTCCTAACCCTGTGACATCTGGCAAGTTAAGTTTTCTAATTCTTGGTTGAAAGTGAAAGTGAAGTCGCTCAGTCATGTCCTACTCTTTGCGACCCCACAGACTGTAGCCCACCAAGCTTCTCCATCCAAGGAATTTTCCAGGCAAGAGTACTGGAGTGGGTTGCCATTTTCTTCTCCAGGGGATCTTCCTGGAGATCGAACCTGGGTCTCCCTCATTGCAGATAGACACTTCACCAGCTGAGCCACTGGGGAAACTCATCTGTAATACCTAACTTGTAAGTTATTCAGAGACTCAAACTGTAATGATGTAGGTATTTATACTGTTCATAAGTAAGTAGCTAATAACACAGTTTGATTCAAAGGACAAGCCATTATGTAAGCATAATAAGTCAGAACCTGGAAACATTTCAATATTCAAAAACAGCTTTGGCTATCTCAGGCCAATAAGCATCAACTTGCCTGTCTCTCAATGGAGCTCAGATATTTATAATTATGCTGGGAGCAACTTTTTACCTATTCTTGTCCAGGGAAGATTTTGTTTTTATTTTTATATAAGCGTGTGGTGAGGGAACTCTTTAAGAAAAATAACACTAAGTTATGAATCCAATGTACATTATTAAAAGGAGGGTTTCTTTGGAATGAAAAAGGAAATAATAATATAAATATATTCCTTTGTAAATATTATAAAATTATATGACCACGTGAAAAAGGCTTGGGTAAGTGAGTAGAATTGAAGCTTAAGCTTTAGCAGCTTCAGAGCAAATCTTTTCCTGCTTTGTCTATTTCTGTGTAAAAAAAGAAAAATCCACAGTTCTGATATTCTTAAACATCATGTTTATCTCCACCCCCAAGCACATAAAATAATTTCCCTATTTGCAAAACTGAGGTGCTAAATATACTACTAACAAATGTTACAAATAAATGTCACATGGACTCTGTGGCTTGTGAGGCATTAAACATTCCTGTTACAAATCTGTTTCAGTCTTGCATTAACAAAAATCTGATTGGTGTGGGGATTCATCCTAAATTCCAAACAGAGCTGCAAGAAACAACAGAAAATGTTTGCTCCTTAAAGGACTAGATTAACATACAAAGAGACAGTTGAACTTGTGGAATTGCCACACATCCTGGGAAGCAGGATTGAAATGAACAAGTAATTGTTTTTAAAAAAATAGAATCTGTAGAGAGAGGTGCTGAGGGTGTTATGGTACTCTGCCCAGATTAACTCTTCAGAGCCAAAGCATCATTCCATGGACGATGGGTCTATCAGCAACAACACTCACAACAGTTGTACCCTTCACTGGGGATTGCTCTGTTTCAGGGAACTGTCTGGCACCGGTCCATCCTCTCCCATTGGTCTGCCACCAGTGCAGGGCTCCAAACACCCAGCCCCTTGCCTCAGTAGGGAGTAACTCTGAAGGAGCCACCCTAGCTCCAGAGCTTTCATAGGACTGGCTGAGGCATCTCTGGCAACCAGTCTAAGGAGCAACTCCCCTTTTCCCTGTCTTGCCTGCTCCGCTTTGTGATCAAAGCGTTAACTACTGAGAGAGCACACCCCGATCAACTCTCGCTCAAAGCCTATTTTTAGGAAAGCAGGCTAAGACAATTGATTCTGGAGATGGTCCAAAAAGGCAGACTCCAAGATGAGTCTGGAAGGGAATAATGGAGGGAGATTTTTTTTTTTTTTTTTAACACAGGTATAGACAGGCTTGTGTTTAGAAATTCTCACCTGCTGTCTGTCCAACTCCCTGCCCAGCTTTGCTACCATGAGCCAAGTCCACTGTTTTCTCCCTCTGTAAGGCAGCCTTTATTTTGGGCCACACGCTGAGGACATCTTGGTGAACCTCAATTTTGTGGCAAAAATTTCTGTGGTCACATCCCACTGCGACATGTTTATCTCCTATGCTCTGTCTTCTTAGCACATTAAAACTAAAAATTTAAGATCTGCAGAGTTTAGTAGGGCAACCTACACTTTTTGATACCTCTGGAATCATACTTTCTTATGTTTTTCTCCTCTAAGTGTTTTTCTTACTTTACCACAAGCTCAGTCATACTTTTACAAAACAACTTGATCTAACCCTCTAAGTTCCCTCTACTGAGACTGTTTCTCTGCGTATCTACTCTGCCTTATTGTTGCAAACTGATGTTTAAAATTTCTCATTTTTGCCTCATTTCTGAAATTTCTTACTAGTCTCCTTTGATCTTCAGAAGACCTGATTTAGGACCTCAGCTCAGCTACTTTCTAGCTCAACAAATGGGGCATTGCTTCACTTGCCCTTCTCTCAGCTCCATGTCCATAAATGGAAGAGATGACCTTACCCCACAGGGCACTGTGAGGACTAAATGCTCTAACGTCTATACTAATGCAAACTAGGAGCACAAGATTATTGACTCTGGGTCTGGGCCACGATGATCAGAAGGTACTCTTTGTGTCTTTCCAAGGATTACTGACAGCTTCCCTTCTCTAGTTATTGTAGACCTGCTGGGTTACGTGATGGCCTGTGACCCATTCTCTAGAACAACCAGAAGAGGAGTTATCATAGCAGATGAAGCTAGGCCTCCAGAGATCACCTCTGGCAGAGTTTCTTTAAATTTTCCTGAAGGTGAAAGGAAGTGAGGGCATCGCAGGGCTCTTTCTAAATGCTAAACTTTGGGGTTTTTTCCTGAAAGTTGTTATGTGTTTCAATTGTCTTTTCTTTTTTTAAATTGCTATTAGATAAGAAGTTGCACACATTCTTTGTATGTTCTCAGAACTGCTGAAGTTTCCTCCTCATGTTGTAGCTTATTGGTGCCCAAATGACCACGTTGTTCTTTGCAAAATAGGCCAACCTATTCCCATATCAAGAGCCTTCATGGAGTGATTAATGTTCACACTGCATCATCTTGATTTAGTTCAAATATAGATAAATGGTAAATGCATGCAACTTTTCATTCCTAAGACTCAACTTTAAAAGCCAATGCTTCTTTGCAATTTTCCTTCACGTCCCCCCTCCCACTGCCAGACAGAGTTAGTCACTTTCTCCTCTGTGCTCCCTCAGGACTTCATGCAAATGTTATCTTGAAAGCTCTTACCACTTGGTATGATATCCTGTCACTGTTTATATGTCCCAGGAAATATTCAGTCTCTTAAGAGGAAGGGCAACTTATTATTCCTCTTTGTAATTCCAGCACCTAACATACCACCTACCACAGAGTAGGTGCCCAGTAAGTATTTATTGAGTCAAAACAAGAAGGTTTTAAAATTAAGCTATATTACATGCCTACAGTTACATAAGATTAATATTTAGATTTAAAATGCCAAAGTATAATTATTAAATTCTAGTTAAGAAACTTTACTTTTTTAAAAAGGTACTTGGAAAGCTTTGAGGTGTAAAGTTTCCTGAATTCTATTTGGTGTGATTTGGGTGGATATTTAGGTGTTTTCTTAAAGAAAGAATTGCTTCAAAGAATCTACAAATGCCAAAATGCAAAGGAGACTTTGAAATCATACAATTCAACAGTGTCTATTAGTTCCCTTGCCTTATTTTCTTCAGACTATTTATTATTAATTCAAATAATATAATTCTCATGCTTTCAGGTTCCTTTTCTATCACACCTACTGGATTACAAGTTCTAGGGAAGTTGGACCTTTCCCATCATGCTCACAGCAATGTTCCCACCTCCTGAAGTAATGCCTAAGACACAGTAATTTTTTAAAAAATATTTTTTGGAGGGATGGATGGATGGTGAATTAACTAATGAAAGAATGAATGACATATTTATGCAGATGTGAAAATGGACTTGTAGCAATTAGGTCAAGTCTTCTGATTCCCATTCTAGCATCTTTTATGCCCCAGAATACTATCTCATTTTTATGTAAAATAGAACAAGTCCCCAGGACTGGGCTCAAAATCTCTCTTTTATTTTCTTTTTGGAATTTCTGTTGCCACTGACATAGTCCAGGGCCCAGCATTTATACTTGTAATACGTTTTTATGTCTTAAACATCCTTATTAGATGTCAGTGTAGAATGGCATCAGTCAAGATCTTAGGAGCAAGAAATAGGAAAGCCCTTTCTGCAGATGGCTTCAACCTTAAGAAATTACAGGAGCATCCATCTATTCATTCAACCAACCAATATTCTTAGTGAATGTCTAATATGTGCCTAGGAATAGTTTTAAGTACTTGGTTACTTCAGTAAATAAAACAAAACAAAACCCTTTCTTGGTGGAGCTCAAATTCTTTTGGGGAGGAGGGAAGGAGGGGAGACAGACAAAAATAAGAAGCATAATAAGTAAATTAGATAATTTGACTAGACAGTGATAAACGCTATGGAAAACAATAGAGCAAGCAAAGGGGATTGAGAATGCTGGGAAATTCATTTTACTCTGGCCACTGTGTCAAGAATGATCTGTAGAGTAATGAAAGGACAAGCAGGAAGACCTGTATGGAAACCAGAGAAAGTTTCACTGAATATACCCCCCACACACACACACACACA
>SJYV01007501.1:0-181884 GCA_006410875.1 Neotragus pygmaeus
TTCCTAATAGTCTTAGAGTGAGGATTGCCTTTCTGACAGAAATGTGAAATCTTTCAATTCAGTTTTTCCCTCAAGATAAGAAACTGAGTGCTACAGAACTTGAAAGTGTTAACATGAGAGACTAGGAACAATGTTCAACAGTGCTTAATTAAATAAAAAAATAATTTCAGAAGATGCAAACTGAATCTCCACTGCAAATTACGGGAACTCATTTCTCTAGAACTGTTTGAACTATGGCTTCAACCTCTCTGAATAGCAGCACAGGAGGAAAAGAACAGGGATTTAAAAATCTGGTATAAAGTTTGTTTTTTCAGTTATTGGTCAGATAAATCCTTGTATTCCTTTAAAGTAGAATGGAAGCTCCATGAGGACAGAGACAGTTGTTTAACTGTATCCCCAATACCTGGCACAGAAGATAATTTGTGTTCACTGCTTGATAAATTAACAGAAACCTAATTCTTTCCTTAGGTTATTTGGGGTTAAGACCCACATTGCCAGTCTCAGTCTAAGGGTCCACAGGGATAATGCCTATGACCACAAACAGTAACAGAGCAATACAAATGTTTTTGCTCTTTTTTTTTTTCCTTCTCATTTTGTCACTTTCCATCTTTTGCTCCCCTTNAGGGTCCACAGGGATAATGCCTATGACCACAAACAGTAACAGAGCAATACAAATGTTTTTGCTCTTTTTCTTTTCCTTCTCATTTTGTCACTTTCCACCTTTTGCTCCCCTTTTCTCTCTGCTACCTATCACTTCTTTGCCTTCTTTTTCCTCTCTTCTTGACTTTCTCCCTCAGAATTTCTTAGGTGAACATAAAGCAAAGCATATTTTTTCAGTACTTTTGAATAGTTAGCTATTAATTTCAAAAGCACTGAAACAAAATTCAATTTCATCTGTAGGGGGCTGCTTTTTTCTTTTGCAGGGTAGTAGTGTGCATTAGAAAAATAGTTTCCCTTTGGTTTTTTTCAAGAGTGTGTTGTATTATTTCTCCTAACTATGTGACTTTTTATGATCTTAACCTGATGAGATCTTAACCTGGTCCAGCTAAGATCAGGCTGAAGATCATATTTAGCCTAAAAGCTAGAAATTCCTACCCCACCCCTAAGAGGCAATGTGGGATAATGTAAGAACTCCTGTGTTCTACTCAGAAACCAACCAAAGGAAGCTTTTAATTCATACTTTCTTTAGGATAAATATACATGCACTCTAGTTGTGTATAACCTAATACATTTATGCCACTGTAAAATGTCAAACTGCATTTATGATGTTAAAATACTGTAAGATACTGAACTGCCTCCTCAGTAAAAGAGGAAATAATATTGACAATGTTTATAATATCACTTTGGTGATAAAGTTATTTAAAATCTTTGAAAATTGGTCACTGCCAAATTACCTCACTGATTAACCTCAATCTAGGAAACAGCGTTACAGAGGTAACACTCTGATAAACAAAGGATTAAACAGAGATTCCTGAGGGTTGACCTCTCATTGTTCAAATTCTCTCTGACATGTAGAACTAGCTTTCCTGTGAGAAAATGTGATGTGTGCCACACCATTAAATATGGGGCTGTGCCTGAGTGTGCCTGACCAAATCAATGACAGTCATATGTATTAAATGTTTCAGATACTAGGTAGGAACTGTACATGCTAACTTATGACATTCAGTACAGTTAAGTACAATTGACCCTTGAAAACCATGATTTTGAACTGTGTCCACTTATATATAGATTTTTTTTCAAAACATACGTACTAGAGGACTATACGATTTACTGTTGATTGTATCCATGGATGAGGAACCAGGGAACTATAGTTACACCTGGATGTTGACTGCATCCATTGTCCCTTACCTCCACAATGTTCAAGAGTCAGGTGTGTAATTGTTCTCATTTTTATAGAAGAGAGGTTAAGTACCAGCTCAAGATCACCTAGCTATTAAGAGGTAAAGCCAGGCAGGAACAAAAACCCAGGCATTTTGGCTCCAGAGTTCACGGTCTTAATCACTATGCTGAATTGCCTGTTCAATTAGTATATCTCATACTCTGTATACTCTAGATATAGAAAAAGCATTAGAACGACTAGGAAAGCTGGTATCATCACAGCTATAAAATCTCCTGGAAGATCATTTTTAAGCTCTCAATACTACAAGCTTGCTTTTTTTTTTCTATGTCAAAGTGGAATACAGAAAAGCTGGATTTAGTAATTAACCAGATCTCATTTAATTGCTATTTTCCCTGCACATAACAAGGTATAGTTAATCATAACCTTCAATTACTAGAATATTCCATTTCTAATCATGAAGCAGAAGAGGAACCTTATATATGTATAAAGCCTTGCTCCTGAATAATGGGGTTTAGGGCAATGACTCCACACAGTTGAAAATCCTGGTGTAACTTGCAGTAAGCCTCCCTGGTGGCTCAGATAGTAAAGAATGTGCCGACTATGCGAGAGATCCAGTTCGATCCCTGGGTCAGGAAGATCCTCTGGAGAAGGGAATGGCAACCTACTCCAGTATCCTTACCTGGAGAAATCCATGGACAGAGGAAGAGGTTGGCAGGCTATAGTCCATGGTGTTGCAAAGAGTCTGACACCACTGAGAGACTAATATTTTCATTTTTCTCCCTGTGGGCAATTCCTTGGCATCTGCAGATTCAACTAACTGCAGATTCTATAGTATCCTAGTATTTACTACTGAAAAAAAAAAAAACCGTGTATAAGTGAACTATGCAGTTCAAATCTGTGTTGTTCAAGGGTCAACTGTATTCTTTCTTTTCAATACTTATTCAATGTTTGCACAAATATTAGGCATATATTACTAGGAATGTCTTTCTCAGTAGTTCTTCATCTCACTTTTTTTTTTTTTTTACATTTAAGCTCAGTATGCTTTCAAAGTTTAGTGAAAATTACCAAAGTTTTGTAAGTTTTCTTTTCAATGAAACATCTTCACTGTCACTCAGTGCAGTTTTGTACACTAACCTGAAATGTACAGGTGCCAATGAACACAAAATTATTGCCACCATATGCAATTAGGTTTCCTGAATCCCCACTCTCAAAGGGATTGAATTCTACCACGTGCACATAATCTTCACAATCCACTGTGTAGGCAGCATTTCTTGTGGCATCTTGCTTCATCTTGTATGGCAAAACTTGTGCAGCTGCAAAAACAGCCTTCTACTGGACAAGGTCACAGAACTGTGGATTACAGCACAGAAACAGAAACCATCAAAGTGTTAGGATGTGATGACAGGCAGTTCAAAAAAAAAATTTATCCAACTACTTTGTGAATGGTACTTGCAGAGAAAGTCACTACCAAATTCTGTCTAGATTATTTAAAGGACAAGGAGTACTTAAAGATGGAATTACACTACTAGGAAATATACTCATAAAAAATTAATGATCATTAACATTATGGAGCTCTACCTGCAAGAGTCACCATTAAGTATTTTACTAACATTACCATGCCTAATACTTGCACAAACCTAAGAGGGAGGTACCATGGTCCCCTTTTTACAGATAAAGAAATCGAGACTTCAGATGGTTAACTCGCTTGCCAATCTCATAAGAGGAGCCAGAATGTGAGACTTTCTAAGTGTTGGACACCAGTACAAGAAAGAGAAACACAAAAGCCTGTTTTGAAAGAGCTCACAATCCAGGGTTATTTACGATTCAGTGTGAATACTATAAAATAAGCAGATACAAAATACACAATCTGGAGGAAGGAATGCCAAAATGGGATACAAAATAGTATTCATAAAACCAGGCACAAAACTTCAGCTAACGTTTCATGGCCTGGTTTGCATTTTGAAAGTAGCATTCCCAGATGAGACTTACAGATTCTGAGGAGGTCACTTTTTTTATTTGTTTTTGTTTTTAATAGGACGGTAGCAGTTGTCCTGAAAACAGCTGGGCTTGATAGCAAACACATCAAATATGTTATGAGTATCTACTAAGAAATCATATGAGTTCCACCTCGGGAAGTCTATAACCTAGTAACCTTAAGAGTGGGCATCTGGGACTAAACAGTTGTAAAAAGTGACCAACAGGTAAGGCAGCAGTGTGGGAAGTGCAAAAGATTCCAGATTAGGAAACTCGGTTTCTAACTGTTCATTAAAGCAGTGTCCAGTCTAATTACAGTCTCAGGGTCTCACTGTACAAAGCGGGCTGGACTTGTCCCTCTAAAATTGCGAAAACAGGTTAGAGAGGGAACAAGAAAAGTCCCCGCATAGCCCTGACACCTCTTCCAGAGCCACGCAAATACCGCGATACCCCGCCACTACCTCCCGGAGCCCGAGGTCGAAAGGAAGAGGGGTGGTGGCCCGAGGAGAGGAGGAACTCCCAGGGATAGATTGGAGGCGCGTGGCGACCGGCAGCCGAGCCATGCCCCTTGGGCTGACGCGCGATACGCACCGGAGGGCGCCTGCAAGCGGCTAGAGCCGAGCTGCTGTTCACCTTGGGCTGCTGCAGCTCGCGCCGGCTCTGCTTCCGGGTCAGAGGGCGGGAGCTGCGATTGGCTGTCGGGCCTTCCCGCGAGATTTAAAATGTAAACCTGCGATCTCTCGAACAGTCACTCTTGGGCAGCCGGCTGGAGTTTTCTTCAGGGGAGTCTGCACCTCCTGGGTTCTCTCCGAGCCAGGTGAGTGTCACCTTTTTCTCGCCCGTCTGCAGGCTTTAAGCTGCGACTTGTGAGGGTTTTTCGGTAACAGCAGAGCGCCATGTGGTTGCCTAGAGTAATATTTGTGGAGTGTTTTTGCTCCGGGGCCTGGTTTTGGTCTGGGGATATTGAACAGAGTTCTTATGTTCCATTGATGGAGCTGGAAGGTGCTGAGGGATCATCTGCTGACTGGAAGAATAAGGTCCACAGAGCCCTACTTAGATTAGTTAGTTAGGCAGGAAACCAGGCTTAGGTAGACTCCACTTTTCGCCCTCTCCCTTTTACTTCAGCCCAAGGAACTGTTAGGACCTGCATACCATGAGCAGCAACGGTGCCCTTTTTTATTGAGCACCTCCTAAGTGTCCAGCACTAGGTCGATTATTACTGTCTCACTAACGTGTCCTATTTTTATGAACTAGGAGATAATCATTTCCGTTTTACAAATGAAGAAATTTATGTTCATCAGAGGTTTTAAATACTGAAGGACATACAGCCAGTAAATGGGGATCCTAGTATGTCTCTTTTATCCATCTCACACTGGCTCCCCAGTGACATTTTCCTGCCTTACAATTTTTGCTGCAATGCAGCTTGGAATCCAAATGGTAAAAACAAGTGTTTAATATCGCTGCTATCTTCTACTACTCTTTGTATGTTGCAGCCTGACATTCAGAATACTTGCATAATCATTGTCTCCTTGATTTCTGGAAGTATTCTACCTCTTCCTAGGCAGTCAGGGCTTATTCCTTGGGCTCACGCAGCCAGCTAGCTACTGAAAGAGTCAAGGCTAGAGGCTTGGTAAACTGGTGGTACTGCCTGTTTTTGTGCAGCCAGTTCGTGAGCTAAGAATGGATTTTACATGTTTGGTTGGTTGAAAAAAAAAGTCCAGCAGAATAATATTTTATGTGAAAATTTTATCATAGATCTTTAAATTTCTGTAAAATTTTGCTAAAGCTGAGCTATGCTCATTTGTTTATGTATGTCTGTGGCTAGTTTCACCCTCCAAGATGAAGTTTGAATAGTTGTAAGAGACCCTATGTCCTGCATGCCTCACTGTTTACTGTTGGAAGCTTTCCCAAAGTGTTCTAACTCCTGAATGAGATGGACTTTTATATGTGCCAAGCGTTGTTCTAAAAACTTATCTTGTACTTATGTCATTTACTTTTCACAAAACCCTCTGAGATAGTACTATTATTATTTTTGTTTTCAGTACAAGGAAGCTGAGGCAGAGAGAGGTGACGTAACTTGGAGTTCTCACAGCTTGTAAGTGGTGGAGCCAGAATTCAGAACAGTCTAATTCCAAATTAGTTTTCATTCTTAGCAATTCGAACTCATAGTATGTTTAAATAATACCAGTAAATAATTTACTAATAAATGTTGATTCTAGACAAACTTATCATGTTACTGAAACTTTATTTCTTTATATTTTTTTCTTGTAAGAGATTAAGGTGATATTTTGAAGACAATTTTACTGTTTACTTGGATTTGTATTTTTGTAGATACCTTATAGTCTTTTACCTGTATCTTTAAATTGCATCCCTGATTATGTTTGCAAATTATTGTTTTGTAAATGGCACATACCCATTTTTTTTTAATCATTCAAACCCAAGATACCTAGTAAACATCCTAGATTCTGTTTATGTCATATAAAAAAAGAAGAAAAAGATAACAGAGGAGTAAATTGATTGAATGTGAATAGTAAAATACCCCAAATTAAATAATGGCATGTGACTATGTTGGAGACTAGGGTACTTAAAAGAAAGTAGGGAAAAAAAGTTGTAGTGATATAAAAGCGCACCACTTTTGGAGTTAGGCATCTTGAATTTAGGTTTGTTTGGCCATTTGCTAGCTCAGCAGCATAGGGTGTCACTTTCTTCAGGTGTAAAATGAGGATAATAACAGACCTTCCTCAGGACTCTTGTGAAGATTAAATGAGGTAATAAATATTAAGCTTTTGAAAAGTACCTGGTGCCAAGAAACCTTCTAAGTATTAGCTATTATTGTTTTGATTGTCTATTTCTGTGTAACAAACCATTCTGAAGTTTAAGTGGCGTTAAACAACAGCCATTTAAAATGTTTATGATTCTGAGGATCAACGATTTGGGCTGTACTCAGATATGTGGTTCTGCTGGTCTTATCTAGGATTACTTAGGGTGCTGTATGTCATCTAACAGGTTGATTGGGTCTAGATAATATGTGATAGCCTCACTCACATGTCTGTTCATGGTGTTGGTTATCAGCTGGAGTGCCTGTCAGCTGGTTTTCCTCCACACAGCCTTTCCAGCAGGCTAATTTGCAGTTCTTCATATGGCATTCTGAGAATAGCGAGAGAGTAAGAGCTAAAACTGTAGGCTTGTGTCAGGAGGCCCCCAAGATTACCCCAGGTTGGATAATTTGCTAAGAGGACTCATAGGACTCAGCATATAGTTGTACTCATGCAATAATATATTACAGCAAAAAGATGCCAAGCAAAATCAGCAAAGGGAGAAGGTACATGGGGGTGAACTCCAGGAGAAATCAGCACAAACTTCCAAAAGTCTTCTCTTAGGGGAGTCACACAGGATAAAGTTACTTCTCCCAGCAACAAGTTATGACAGCACGTGAAATGTTGTCTGTCAGGGTAGCTCTTTAGAGATTCAGTGCCCAGGCTTTTTACTGGAGTTTGAACATGTACATATCTTCTATGTTCCCAAATTCTAGACTAAAAAGAAAAGCCTATCAGCATAAGCTATATTGTTTGTACAAATAGTTTAAGTGCAATGAACCATTCTTACTGAAAATCTTCCTGAAATCTTAAGTTTCCAGATGCCAACCAAGGGCCAACCCTGTAAACATGCTTTTTAAAAGATAGTAGTCGGGTGTGCCATATTAACTCTTTCTATATGGGCCTTTGGGAACTAGGTCTAGGCTTGGAACTCCTGTGATGTCATTCTTGTCACATTCTATTGATCAAATCAAGTTACAATGCTAACCCAGATTCAAAAGGGTGGAAAATAAAACACCTCTTTTGGGATACTACAGGGATGAGAGGAAATTGACTTTCTTTGTTTTGTCTTCTGCCATAGATATTACCATCTATTTCAAAATAAATATTTTTAAAAATACAGCTCACTATGTTTGTGTCTATAATCATGTTTGCAGAATTTGCCTTTATCTGTTTTGTATTAATTTTCAGATCGATGGTTGGATTTCATTATTTTACAAGATTTACAAGAAAACTAAAGGAGAGGAAAATATGATTGGGTGGAAATTGTATTACTCTGTTTTTCTAAATTTAATTAAAAGCAGTCATAGTAAATATGAAATGACCTCTTGTTCACTATTTTTCTCTTACTCTGCTTCCTTACACATGTTAAATATTAATTTCCAATTAAAATATGGCTTTTAAACATTGCATTCTGTCCTACGTTAAGAGGATGGCTGGGCTTAATCAGAAGTCTATCTTGGATATGATTAAAGAGTTCAGAAGGAACTGGCACACTCTTTGTAACTCTGAGAGAACTACTGTGTGTGGTGCAGACTCCATGCTCTTGGCATTGCAGCTTTCCATGGCAGAGAACAACAAACAGGTTAGTAGACTGTATTTAGGTTAACTTTTTTTTAAAAGTAAATTTTGGTTGGTGCCCATTTGAATAAGCTTAATTGCATTAATTTCTGGGCAATATGT
Organism: Neotragus pygmaeus; assembly: GCA_006410875.1. Lineage (NCBI taxonomy): Eukaryota > Metazoa > Chordata > Mammalia > Artiodactyla > Bovidae > Neotragus > Neotragus pygmaeus. The sequence continues at coordinate 8,314 of SJYV01007501.1, forward strand.
GCCCTTCTATGATAATGTCATTAAACTATATTCACAAATGCCTCTGCATGTCTGTGTCAAAATATTGCAGTTGGATTTGAAATGATTTGTTAATTTGTCAAAAGTGAAGCTTTTATATGTATAATTTAGTGTATAACATGCACATTTGATGTTTAATTTATAATTTTAAGGTAAACATACAACTGTTGTGATTATTATGGTTAAAAATTATTTTTATAAGACTTCTGCAAAAAGTTCTAGAAGGGACACATAAATAGTGTTTATTTAAATGTAATCAAGTATTTTATGACTAATTTCAGACTCTGTGGTATAGATTAATTTTTCCTAAGCCAGGCTGTGAAGCAGAATCACTTGGGAGGACTTTTAAAAAGTACTGGCTCCTATGCCCTAATCTTGGACACTGATTTTCCTGATCTTCACTGAGACCCTGGAAATTGTCTTATTTTTAAAGCAAACTTTTAATCTTTATAACCTGAAGTGATTTTTGCACAGTTGGCTTGGGATAAGAGTGTTTGGAATAAGTTCTACCTAAGGGTTGAGAGATGTTCAAGTGAAAGAAGGATGAACCTAGGCTGGAGTGGTAAGGAAAGTCTTCTTGGACTTTACGTTATATAGTTAAAAGAGGGAAGTCTTCGGATGGGAAGAATTTGAAGAAGTGGTGAAGGAAGGAGATAATCAGTTCAGAGGAAGCAATCCAGGGGGATTAAAATCATGATGGTTTGAACATGGTCAGGAGACTTAGCATTATCTTGACTAGAGAAGAAAATTTTTGAAGGGTAAAATGTTTTCAATGAGTCTGTTGGGCTAGATAGTGAAATGACATTCTGGTGAATTATTTTAATTCTATATGTCAGTAGTTCCCAGACTTTTAAATTTCATATACTAGTAAAATTTCCCTCTCAAATTAGACATTGACAGATTTGAACATTTCTCATGTTAGCACATAAAGCCATTGAGAAAAAATAGTGACTAGAACCATCATTTAAAAAAGAAAGAATAATTTAACACCTAAAAATCAGGAATTTTAAATGGTGCTTAAGTACACCTTTAAAAGGATGCCTTTTGAGGTATCTTTTTCCTAAACTGTCTATTTGTATCCTATGCTTATTTTGTTATTCAATCGCTATGTCGTGTCCATCTCTTTGGGACCCCGTGCCAGGCTTCCTTGCTTACTTTACTGACTTATTTTTGCCTCTTTCTTACTCTTTGAAAGAGTCCTACATGTATTTTAAATGCTCTCTTGTACACTTTGTCAATACCTTTCAGTGTGCTCCGTTTACCCATGTTCACTGGATATACTTCCCTTATACTTCAGTTCAGTTCAGTTGCTCAGTCATGTCCGACTCTTTGGGACCCCATGGACTGCAGCACGCCAGGCCTCCTTGTCCATCACCAAATCCTGGAGTTTACTCAAACCCATGCCCATTGAGTCGGTGATGCCATCCAACCATCTCATCTTCTGTCGTCCCTTTTCCTCCTGCCTTCAATCTTTCCCAGCATTAGGGTCTTTTGAAATGAGTCAGTTCTTTGCATCAGGTGGCCAAAGTGTTGGAGTTTCAGCCTCTACATCAGTCCGTCCAATGAATATTCAGGACTGATTTCCTTTAGGATAGACTGGTTGGATCTCCTTGCAGTCCAAGGGACTCTTAAGAGTCTTCTCCAAGACCATATTTCAAAAGCATCAATTCTTCGGTGCTCAGCTTTCTTTACAGTCCAACTCTCAAATCTGCACCTGTCTACCGGAAAAAACATAGCCTTGACTAGACGGACCTTTGTTGGCAAAGTAATGTCTCTGCTTTTTTATATGCTATCTAGGTTGGTCATAACTTTTCTCCCAAGGAGAAAGTGTCTTTTTATTTCATGGCTGCAGTAACCATCTGCAGTGATTTTGTAGTCCAAAAATATAAAGTCTGTCACTGTTTCCACTGTTTCCCTTTCTATTTGCCATGAAGTGATGGGCCCGGATGCCATGATCTTAGTTTTCTGAATGTTGAGCTTTAAGCCAACTTTTTCACTCTCCTGTTTCACGTTCATCAGGAGGCTCTTTAGTTCTTCGTTTTCTGCCATAAGGGTGGTGCCATCTTTCTGTATATCTGAGGTTATTGATGTTTTTCCTGGCAATCTTGATTCCAGCTTGTGTTTCTTCCAACCCAGCATTTTTCATGATGTACTCTTGTCAGACTTCTTTACTGAGTCTTACTCTGGTATGGTCAGGTACTTGCTGAACATTTCTGTCCACATCAGTTTTTAAAAGTAGATTACATTGTTTGCTCCCTGAACTTCTCAACCTAACCTCCCATTATTTATTCAGTCACTGAAGCTGGACACCCAAGGAATATCATAGGGTCTCTTTCCTTTGTTGCCCTTTGCAGTTCATTTCCAAATCTTACCAAATTTACTGCCTGAGTATTTAAAAAGGAATATGTCCTTCTTTAGTAATCTGGAGAAATGGTGCTAAGGTAAATAATAGATTATAAGGATATTGTAATAGTGTAATGGAATGGGCTAGCTGAAGGTTAAACCTTGGTCACCATGCACTAGAAAATAAGAGAGAAAATGAAATTATTAAGAATCTTTATTGTGTAGTGATTGAGGAGGGGTGTTTTGGGAATCAAACAGATCATATTCAAATTACCTCTTTTGCTGGTTTATGAATAATTAAAAATATATCCACAAGCTAAGTGACATAATATCCTGAAGAAAATTTAGTTCTCATTGTAAGAATTTTGACTTATTAAAATCCAAGTCATTTTTTCTTTAGGATTTGCCTGTGTAGAGTTCACTCAAGATCTCTTTCTCTTTGTTAATTTTCTACTTGTTAGTTCTCTTAATTTACTGAAAATTCAGGCTCTGGGTGGGAAAGAAAAGGAAAGATGAAATACAACTGAACTTTTCACAGTTCGTGTGTATATACGCACGTTTGCAGTGGAGATGGTGGGTTGTGGATCAGTTTTACTTTACTCTTCATGTGCACAGTCAGCTCAAGCATTCCATCTGTGCTTAGATTTTCTCACTTGGCAATGTGCAGCATACACCTGCCTGCAGGCGTGTTCACAAGTAGCAGATAGTAAGGTGGACTTGGTTGTACATATCCTTCATCTGTATTTTCCATCCTGTGCTTTGAGCTTTAGGTTTTTAATTATCTGAAGTTTAAGAATAGAAGTCCCTAAAATATAGTCTTTACAACTGAATTTGACGACAGTAAAACCTTTGAATACCTGGTTGTTCGTCTGTTTATTGGTGTGTTTGCGTTCTTAACAGCTTTGGTGGGGAGAAAGAAAATAACCTTTTAGTTTTAGGGTTTTGGCATATTTTCTGAGGAGGAGAAATATTTTAGCTTAAATAATGTGACACATCTCTGGCAGTCTTATACCACTAAAGATTTAAACTATAATAGATTCACTGAGAATTTTTGACTTCATTATATGGCAGATATATATAACTTCATTGTTGTTGTTTAGTGCCTCAGTTGTGTCCGACTCTTTGTGACCCAGTGGATGGTAGCCTGCCAGGCTTCTCTGTCCATGGAATTCTCCAGACAAGAATATTGGAGTGGATTTCCTTTCCTTCTCCATAATTTCATTCAGTTCAGTTCAGTCACTCAGTCATGTCCGACTCTTTGTTACCCCATGAGCCGCAGCACGCCAGGCCTCCGTGTCTATCACCAGCTCCCAGAGTTCACCTAAACCCATGTCCATCGAGTCAGTTATGTCATCCACCTTCTCCTCCTGTCCTCAATCTTTGTCAGCATCAGGATCTTTTCAAATGAGTTAGCTCCTTGCATCAGGTGGCCAAAGTATTGGAGTTTCAGCTTCAGTGTCAGTCCTTCCAACGAAGACCCAGGACTAATCTCCTTTAGGATTGACTGGTTGGATCTCCTTGCAGTCCAAGGGACTCTCAAAAATCTTCTCCAACACCACAGTTCAAAAGCATCAATTCTTCGGTGCTCAGCTTTCTTCACAGTCCAACTCTCACATCCATACATGACCACAGGAAAAACCATAGCCTTGACTAGATGGATCTTTGTTGGCAAAGTAATGTCTCTGCTTTTGAATATGCTATCTAGGTCGGTCATAGCTTTCCTTCTAGGGAGTAAGCGTCTTAATTTCATGGCTGCAATCACCATCTTCAGTGATTTTGGAGCCCAGAAAAATAAAGTCAGCCACTGTTTCAACTGTTTCCCCATCTATTTCCCATGAAGTGATGGGACCAGATGCCATGATCTTCGTTTTCTGAATGTTGAGCTTTANTCTTTTAATTTCATGGCTGTAGTCACCATCTGCAGTGATTTTGGAGCCCCCCAAAAATAAAGTCTGACACTGTTTCCACTGTTTCCCCATCTATTTCCCATGAAGTGATAGGCTCAGATGCCATGATCTTTGTTTTCTGAATGTTGAGCTTTAGCCAATTTTTCACTCTCCTCTTTCACTTTTATCAAGAGGCTTTTTAGTTCCTCTTTACTTTCTGCCATAAAGGTAGTGTCATCTGCATATCTGAGGTTATTGATATTTCTGGTAACATTAGGAAACCATTATGAAGTCTATGTATTTTTAATTTTTGGATTTCCTGTCACACCCCTTGAGTTTCAGAATGTGTCTATTTTTGCCCAGCATGGTGCCTTCAGTCCCTTTCCCAATGCCTGGCCTAGAGTAGATGTGCAATAATTGAATCATCATCTAATTAACCCTCTCTGCATCCATTTGGTGTGAGTGGAGCTCCAGGTGTGCATAGGAGAACCCAGCCAGATTAATTGAACCCAAAGAGTTTTCAAGTTTTTTTTTTTTTTTGGTGTATTAGAGAAAAAATATCTTTTTAAAAAGTCTTATTGAGGTTGCTAAGAATGTAGGATATAACTCTTCAAAGTTAAATTTTGACATAAAGGAATGAGCTCGGCTGAGAGTGGAGCCAACACGAAATCAGAACCGAGGAGGGAGGAGAATGAGACTTAGCCTTAATGACGTCACCTGCATCCCAGATCTGACCCCAAAGCCGAGCTTTTCAGTTGCATGAACCTCCTTCCTTCTTTCCTCCCAACCTTACCCCTTCCTCTCCACTTCTCTTGCTTCTTCCTTATTTGTCATTTTCCTTTTTATTTTTGGCTCGAGCAAGTGTGAATTGTAGTTTCTGTCACTTACAACCAAAAGAATTCTGAGTAAGTTGGGGAGAGAGAGAATTCCACTCCTGAATAGTGAGGACAGTAGAGAATCTGACTGGTCTCTGCACATGTGAGTTCTGCTGTGGTGTGCATAGTGACTTCTGTTTTCTGTCTCCATCTCAGTGGCCACATAGTGTATCCAGTATTGTATTCTTTACTCCCTCTCTCTGACTCAGATTGATGGTTTAGTCCCTGGTGTCCTCTCTTATGGGCCCCTGAACTGCCTTCCTCTCTTCTTGTGCCTGCTTTGGCAGTTTTTCTCACTTTCTCAAAAGTTGCAAATGTTTCTCACTGTTGCTCTGAGAAGTGGGAATCATGCAGAGAGAGGTGTTATGTGTCAGCAGAGCAGCATTATGAGATGAGCTTGCCAAGCTGGTGAGACCCTACAAATTTTTTCCCTTGGGGTGAGGGGCTTTGTGAAGGTCTCTTTTACTTTTGCTGGAAAGGAGTCAAGTGCCTGCTGCGTGTGCAGCCAGCACCTGCCTGAAGCAACCTGGGTCACAGGGACTACCTGCTGGAGGACTCAGCATTATCCATCACTTTTGCTACTAACTCTTGGCCTTCGCTTTGAGCAATGTTATTTGCCAAGCTGAGGCCGTGATCTGAGCCTGACCAAGCTAAGAAAGGAAAAGTTACAAGAGGGTTTCTCATGGCTTCTTCGTTTATCCCAGAGCCAAGGTGTTGCAATGGATATAATTTCTTGCTGCCCACCTCTGACACTACGGCCGAATGACTGTTAGAATGATTGGTGATGAAGTGGAGTGAAGCTATTTGAGAGCAATTTTGAACATTGCTTTTATGGACTTCAATATATTGTTTCAATGGACAGGTGGCCTTGCAAGTCCATTCTCATGTATGTGGGATGCTATTCATCATACATCCACAGAAGTGAGTGTCTATCACTGTCGTGCCATCTTCATGGTTTTTATTATGATCAAGTCCTTTGTCTGAATTGATAGAACCATGTTGTTTGGAAACCCAATGACAGCAGCTGTTCTTTGTTTATTTAAAAGAAAGCTGTACATTTCTATTAGCGAGTTGCTAAATCTTTTATGGGGAGATACCACAATTATAAGCAGATGTCTTCCCAACATTCACTTAATTAGAATTTATAAACTTATATTTGGAAAAGGTATTCTGATAGAAATCCCAGGAAGAGCATGGTACTGTGAGAATCCATTAGAAGGTTCAGAGGATATTTCAGAGAAAGCTTCTAGAGGAGGATGATTTGTGGAAAGGCAATACACACTAAAAAGCACTCCCCACCTCCCCCCCCCAAAAAAAAAATACAGAGCATTATAGGCAAGAGGAACACCAAAAATAAATGCAGTCTTTCCAAACATTCCTTAACCTTTATAAGAATTATTCATAGGAACACCAGATGCAACAGAAAACTCCTTGGTAAATTTTCTCCTATAATAATATAAGAATTGGTATATTTTCAACAAAAGTTTGCTGTCACTTAGTGGCTTTAAAGAAAAAATACTGTCCTATGTAAAGAGCACATTGTTACTCTTCAGGTGTAACATCTGAAGGGTGTTATGTCCATCTCTGAAGATGTGGCCATGAAGCTGTGCTCACACAAAAGGAAATTCATTGTTTTTCAATCCTTATAAGATATAGAGAAATCAGACCCATTCCACCATCTACTAGCTCTGCAATCTCTGGATATTGTTTGCTTCATTTGAATTCTTATTCCTCATCTGTAAGATGGGGCTATTAAAGGTCTCCATGGGTTCTTGCTAGGGTTAAATGAGAAATTACATTTAAATTGCTTATCACTCTTGCTAGAAAAAGAATGAAAATGAACCACTTAATCCTTACATAAACTGAAATAATAATGGAAAATAACCATAAGGAAAGCATGGGAAATGGTATAAGGCAGATAAAAGCAAAAAACGAAGAATTAAACAGAAAAGAAGTTGAACTGATAAACTCAAGACATTTTTATATTGGAAAAAAATAATTTTTAAGATTAGCAAAAACTAGAGAAAATACAAAACAGGGTATTATATTAAATGCTTTAAAACACTCCTGCATTTTGATCCAAGATTTCTACTTCCAGAAAATTCTCATGAGGAAATAATTACAGAAGTACGTGTGCTGATGTGCTGATGTGCTCAGTCGTGGCTGACTCTATGCGACCCCATGGACTGTAGCCCGCCAGGTTCCTCTGTCAGTGGAATTTTCCAGGAGTGGATACTGTAGTGGGTTGCCATTGGAGCCAAGTAATTGAAATCAAAATCGAAAAAGACTCATAATAAAGTGTAAAACCAAGTCAAAAAACTATACACTTAGATACTAACTTGATTTTTTTTTAATTCATAAAAATTTATAGTCTTAGGGGATGGGGATGTGTGATACCCAGACACACTGGAGTCAGATAGTGTGATTTTCTTCTGTGTATTTTAAAAACACTCATTTTGTGCAACGAGCATCTATTGGTTTGGTATCAGAAAAAATATAAATATTAGATGTTACCATTTTTTCAAGGTAGGCCTTAACACAGGAATAACTGAAAATGTCTCTTTTTCCCTCCTTCCCTTCTTACCTCTCTCTCTTTCTCTCTCCTGTATGAGATACTTTATTAAACTGGGAAAAGGCCAAAGATTCTTATACAAACAAGACTTGGTATGAAGAAACGTTTATGGACAAAACTAGTGCTTTTCAAAGCTGATCATGTGACTATGGGAGAGGGCAATGAAAATATCCATCGTTTTTACCCAAACCTCTTCTCTTGTTCATTTTTTCCCTTTTTATACCCTTACCAGGTGAGACATCCCACTGCAGTGAAGGTTCTTATATCACCTTGATAATGTTCTTTCCTTCCTGGCAAGGTAGAGTCAAATTATATTCATATGTATTTGAATAAAACTTATATGCATAACTGGTTATTTTTTAAAACCTATCTGCATATTCTAGTTCCCTTCTCAATTAGGAAACTTAAGTGGAACCTTATATACATTCAGCAATTTGTACTTCGTTTGTTTTCTGAAGCCATCAAAAAAGACCCAGTTTCTAAAAAGTTTCATAAACTTCGTACAGTGGTTTCATTCTTCACAGGTACTTAGTTTTTAAATTGGTTTGCACTTCACACTTATAAGTTTTTGATTTCCTACCAATTTTGTGTCACCTATGCTTTATAAGGAACCTTCCCAGGTGGCCCTGGGGGTAAAGAATCTGCCCACAATGCAGGAGATGCAGGAGACATGGTTTCTATCCCTTGGGTGGGTAAGATCCCCTGGAGAAGGAAACGGCAGTCCACTCCAGTATTCTTGCCTGGAGAATTCCATGGACAGAGGAGCCTGGTGGGCTACAGTCCATAGGGTTGCAAAGAGTTGGACTGAGTGACTAAGCACACTCATGATGGTTTATAAGAGCCACAGACATGGGGCATGGGTAGAGTTCTTTGGGTTGTCTCAAGGAAAACACTTGATCTTCCTGGACAGCCACATTCTCTTCTGTAAAAGGAGAAGTTTATTTGCGTAAATTCTCTCTTGGTTGTTCTGGAAGGATTAAATAGCCAGTGTCTGGAAGCAACATGAGAGATTCTGAAAATAAGGCTCTGGGAGCCTGTGATTTTCTCTCTCAGAAGGATTTATTGCTTCAGTATTGGGGCTTGCGTGTGTTGTGCGTAGACAGCTGGGAGTGACGTTCCTAGTTCAAGAAAGGAATTTATTTCTTTAACAAACACATATGGAGTGGTTAATATGTGCCAAGCACCATTCTGAGCTCTACATTTTAATTCACTTAATCCTTGAGCTAACCCTATGAAATTGGCACCATTATTATTTTCATTTAATGGGGTGAGGAACAGTGATGAAGTAATTTGCNTACAAATATTTCTTTTCAATAACTTGGCAGTAATGTTTTGGCTTCTTAGAATAGAAAACTCCACAATAACAGTTGTTTAAGATAATGGAAGTTTGTTTCATTCCTTTGTAAAAGATGTCTAAAGGTGAGTAAGCACCTAGGACTTGTATAATTGGTTCATAGTTATCAGATACCTAGGAGTTTTCGGTCATTCTGCCCTCTCTCTCATCTTAGTTCTTCACTTCTACTCTCAAGATCATTTGTGGTTCAAGGTAGTTGTTGGAGCTCCAGATGTTGTATCAGCATTTCTTGCAGCAGGAAGTGGTAAGGGAGGACAGTCTCTTTTCCTTTTAAGTGGTGTACCTCTTTGGCCTCCATCTCACTAACCAAAGCTTAGTCACATGGCCACACCGAGATGCTAGCCAGGATGGAGAATATAGTTTTTATTCTGTGTAGTAACATGCCAGAAACAAAAAGAAAGCTCAGATACTAAGGAAGAAGGGGAGAATGGATACTGGCAGCTGATTTGTTGTCCTTGACTCATTGGGCCATCATGAAAATCCTTGCCCATTTGTAACTTCTCAAAATACATTCACGTACATGCATACCCTGGCATACACACCCCCACCATAATAAGGATACTTGTGAGTGAAGACAGTTTTTTTTATAATTCCCCTCTAATTTTATGTGCTTACTTTGGGACATGATTTTTAACTATTTTTCACAAAGTTAGAGAGACTAATGAAACACAAGTTTTAGCTTGTAGGAATAACAAACAAGAATTTCTGAAAAGCCAGTGAGAGTATTATCTGCCTAAGGTCTTTGTTTTCATTTTATGAAAACAAAGTTTTGCCTCTAAGTTCTCTAACAAGTTTCTTCATTTAAGTGAATTAACTAATAGTGTGAGATATATAAGGTTCTACATTTGAAGATGTTCTGCCTCTAGATATCAGTATGTCTCCTCTGCGGAACATTAGGAAAGAAGTGGGAACTGTTGAGATAGTAATATATGAAGTAGAACATTTTCTGCCTTTAAATCTTAGAAGACTAACAACTTGGTCGATACTTACATTACTCAAAGGAAACTTGCAGTGAGGAAAAAATGAGCAGGAAAATATCCTTAGGTTGATTTAAAAAAAAAATATGCTTAATATCTTAATTTAAAGTATATTTAATGATACATATTAGAAAGTTCTAAAGATTTCTGAATTTAAAGATCCTGAAATTTCATGATCCTGATAAGCATTCTTTGTTTTTGATTTATTGTAGCCTAAATAAGGTAAGAATTATAAGGAGTTAAGGTAAAGATAATGCAGGGAAGTTCTGGGAACATAATTTGAATGATGCCCCTCTCCCTTTTATTTCCTACTTTTATAATTCCGCTCCTGAGGGATATGGATGCAGGGCCCCATGGGCATATAGGAGCATAAAGTGAAGTTGCTCAGTTGTGTCTGACTCTTTGTGGCCCCATGGACTGTAGCCTGCCGGGCTTCTCTGACCATGGGATTTTCCAGGCAAGAGTACTGGAGTGGATTGCCATTTCCTTCTCCAGGGGATCTTTCCGACCCAGGGGTTGATCCCAGGTCTCCCGCACTGCAGGCAGACGCTTTACTCTCTGAGCTACCAGGGAAGCCCCATCTAGAAGCATAGAAGTCTTTATTCTAACTGAACTCTAGGGAGAACTGCTACAGCAATTGCTTTCATAAGCTGAACAGTTATCTGGAGGACAAAATCAGAGACCTAGGCTGAAGAGCAAATGTGGTGAATCTTGAGAAGAGCTTGGTGGTGGTAGTGGTTGTTTAGGTACTAAGTCATGTCCGACTCTTATGACGCCATGGACTGTAGCCTTCCAGGCTCCTCTGTCCATAGGATTTCCCAGGTAAGAATGCTGCAGTGGGTTGCCATTTCCTTTTCCAGGGGATCTTCCCAACCCAGGAATTGAACCCCAGTCTCTTGCATTGCAGGCAAACTCCTGCACTGCAGGCAGACTCCTGCACTGCAGGTGGATTCTTTACCAACTAAGCTACGAGAAAAGTCCTGAGAAGAGCTTAACAGTCCTTAGAGATCTCGGGAACGTCAATACATGCCTTCTATGAGTGTGCCAGGGTTCCCTGACTCTCAGGAAGCCATTAAGTAGCCCAACAGATGGTTTTACTGTTGGTGAGGCTCGAGAGACCACAAGAAGACTTTCTCAGCCTAAGCAGGTGACTGGCAGCCTGTTTATTTCTCTACAGTCAGCTGAGCCTCAAAGAACTAGTGAAAAAAAGCTCTTTGGGATTCAGTTGACTGTTAGGTATATTAAATGATGACGGTTCTATGAATAATGGAAGTTGAAATGATCTGTACTCCGTATGGGGGCTTCCCAGGTGATGCTAGTGATAAAGAACCTGCCTGCCACTGCAGGAGATGGAGATTCGATCCCTGGGTCAGGAATATCCCTGGAGGAGGGCATGGCAACCCACTCCAGTATTCTTGCCAGGAGAATCCCATGGACAGAGGAGCCTGGCAGGCTACAGTCCATGGGGTTGCACAGCGTCAGACACAACTGAAGTGACGTAGCACCATGTACTACTCCTTATGGAGCAGCAGTGGAATTCTCAGCTGATTGTAGTAATATTGTGTAATTCTTACAGAGTCGCCTATTGGATTTTCTATCTGGCAGAGAGTATGCAGTAGATGATGAGACTGATTTTTCTGAACCAGCATCACCAATGAGTAAACACAACCAGGAAAATGAAAAGGTATGGATAAACTGAGTAAATTAAAGCTGGATATGATCCTCTTCAAATCACTATGAATTTGATTGTACATTACAGTCTTTTTTTGTTACTTTTTACAAGTTTTTAATTTGTTGAGTAAAAATATATTTGCAAAGAGCAGTACATTAGAGACTGGCAAGAGCATGATATCAGTAATAATCAGTTTATTGTTTTGTACATGGTAACAGGTACTGTGCAAAATAGGTCTCTCTCTAAGTATTAGAAAAGTAGCTAAAGATACAGGTTGCCAGAATTCTTTGAATTTTTGTATTTGATATACTTCCCAGTTAGCATTTAAATGGTTGATTCTTAGGAGGATATGTACAATTGAAAAATCTATTCTCTACTCTTTGCAGCAGAATAACTAATGTATCATGAGTTCTGATAACAGGATTTGTTGTGCAAACAAACCATAGAAAAGTAATACAGGCTTGGTCTAATGTAATTTGCCTTCAGTTGAACAGTTTGCTGGATTCCTAATTACAGTAGTAATCCCTCAACTTTTCTTTTTTTTTTTTAACTGCTCCTCAAAGCTTGTGGAATCTTAGTTCTCAGACCAGGGATTGAACCCTGGCCCTCAGCAGTGAAAGTACAGAGTCTTAACCACTGGACTACCAGGATATTTTCCAGATTGCAGTTTTAAAAATATATTTTATCACTATGGGATTCCCTGGTAGCTCAGATAGTAAAACATTTTACTGTAATGTGGGAGACCTGGGTTTGATCCCTGGTTTGGGAAGTTACTCTGAAGAAGGGAATGGCACCCCACTCCAGTATTCTTGCCTGGAGAATCCCATGGACAGAGGAGCCTGGTGGGCAATAGTCCATGTGGTCACTAAGAGTTGGACATGTCTGAGCGACTAACCCTCAGGAAAATACCTGTATGCGTACTTTTTAAACTGAATAATGTACTTTATGGTCTTCCCAGGTGGCTCAGTGGTAATGATTCTGCCTACCAAGCAGGAGATGTGAGTTTGATCCCTGGGTAGGGAGTATCCCCTGGAGCAGGAAATGGCAACCCACTCCAGTATTCTTGCCTGGGAAATCCCACGGACAGAGGAGCCTGGTGGGCTACAATCCATGTGGTTGCAAAAGAGTTGAACACAACATGGTGACTAAACAATAGCCACTGTCCATCATGACGATTAAGCCCTAAAATTTTTCAGCATATTATTTCCTGAAAATGAGGGCAGAACTACAATACCATTATCATATACAAGAAAACTGAAGTAGTCCCTAATATCATCCATTTACTAAACTTCCAATTCAGATTTCTCCACTTGTCCCCATAATGAGTTTTATGACTCTTTAGATTCTTAGCGTTCCATTCTTTTTTTTTTCTTATTATTTTTCTGTTGAGTTCCTACTAGTATTATTTAACTTGTTCCTCTATTTCCAATGAACTGGAAACACCTAACTGCTTGCTTAGATTGAGGTTTAACATTTCCTGATAAATACTTCATAACCAATGCTGAGTATTTCATTTGGTATCATACCAGGAGACTTCCCTGATGGTTCAAAAGGTAAATAATTCACCTGCCAGTGCAGGAGACCTGGGTTTGATCCCTGGTTTGGGACGATCCCCTGGAGAAGGGAATGGCAACCCACTCCAGTATTCTTGCTTGGAGAATTCCATGGACAGAGAAGCCTGGTGGACTCCAGTCCACGGAGTCTCAAAAGAGTCTGACACAACTAAGCAATCAATACACAAGAGACACAATCTCAAGTTGTCCTGAATTTGTGAGGTCTCTGCAATATAAAGATGTAATTTTTCTTTTGCTGTCAAAAAAGATCTAGTGATAGTCTGACACTGTAAGTATCCTGTTTCCCAGTAACCTTTCACCAAATGGTTTTGAGCATGCAGTGATAATCCTGGTATGAATCAGTTATTTTTTTAGAATTTGCAGAATGGTTAGTTTCCAAGTCTGTCATGTCTTTGCACTAATTTGCTGTCATTTCTCAGTGAAGAAGAGCTTTATCTCATTAACTGGGATGAAGTACAGTTCCCTAAAAATGGCAGGATCACTATTCCCTTTAATTACCAGTTTAGGAGTTAGTGTAATAGTTACTTATAGGAAGCAAATTAGATTTTTTTCTATTTTCTTTCTCTTTTTATGTGTGTTTATATTACTATGTACTTACAAATTTTTATCTATTCAGAATTTTAAAATCAATTAGTCATTAATCTTTGGTGCTAAAATGTAGGGGTCCACTTCAATTTGGGTCCTTTTAGACTTTTGAGTACTTCTTTTCTGGTACAAGAAAATATCCAAGCCTACTTTTGACTGTTTGCTCCTGAGGCATAGTTTCTTGTAGTGATTGTAACTGTTTTCTCTTGCTTGCTTGTTTTTTCCTCCTACCTTGACAAGATGCTTACCAAATTGCCTATCTTTTCTTGTGATACTTAAGGAGTACTTTCATACCTCAAGAGGGTAGATCACTTACAGGTCTTTTTGATCTATCTTAAAGACTACAGGGAGGAAGCAATAATTGTTATTGTGCCTTTTATTTAGGAGGAGTGAACTAATTTATACATGTAAAATGACCTAAATGACCAGCAATGAGGTCCAGCCTGTTCCAATGGAATATCCTAATAAGGAGCCTCTTAAAAAATTATATCTTATGTGGAAAATGTGTAGATGATAAGAATGTACAGCTTTTATCTCAGTTTATTTCTCGATTTACTAGATGAATTTATGGAAGGGATATAATAGGTCTTTGTTAGAAGAAAGAAAAAGAAATTATAAAAGTGATTAAGAGAGCCCAAATAATGGGGTTTATGCCAGCTGCATATAAGGATCCAGCATAGCTGAAAGATTTTAATATTTGTAGCTTCAAATACTGGGAATGAATTATATAAAGTTATCACCACTAAACTTATTTTGCAATAAAAAATTATCTTAAAGGGATAACCATGAAAAAGGATTTTATTAACAGCCTACAGGATAACTGGAATGAACTTTTATGTACTTGGTACATAGAAACTGAAGGCCTTCATTGTAAGCCTTTAGTTTTTTATTTAAAACAATGGGAACCCTCTTACACTGTTGGTGGGAATGCAAACAATTACAGCCACTATGGAGAAGAGTGTGGAGATTTCTTAAAAAAAACTGAAAGTAAAACTGCCATATAACCCAGCAATCCCACTGCTGGGTATACATACCAGGGAATCCAGAATTGAAAGAGACAGGTATACCCCAATGTTCATCGCAGCACTGTTTACAATAGCCAGGACATGGAAGCAACCTAGATGTCCATTGGCAGATGAATGGATAAGAAAGCTGTGGTACATATACACAATGGAGTATTACTCAGCTATTAAAAATAATGCATTTGAATCAGTTATAATGAGGTGGATGAAACTCAAACCTATTATACAAAGTGAAGTAAGTCAAAGAAAAACACCAATACAGTATATTAATGCATATATATGGAATTTAGAAAGATGGTAATGATGATCCTATATGCAAGACAGCAAGATAGACACAGATGTAAAAAACAGACTTTTGGGCTCTATGGGAGAAGGTGAAGAGAATAGCATTGAGAGAATAGCACTGAAACATGTATATTACCATATGTGAAATAGATCGTCAGTCCACGTTCAATGCATGAGACAGGGTGCTCAGGGCTGGTGCACTGGGATGACCCTGAGGGATGGGATGGGGAGGGAGGTGGGAGAGAGGTTCAGGATGGGGAACACATGTGTACCCATGGCTGATTCATGTCAATGTATGGTGAAAACCACTACAATATTGTAAAGTAATTAGCCTCCAATTAAAATAAATTAAAAAAAACCAACAATGGTAGTTTCTTAGTGTTAATCCTTTACTTTTTATCTTTTGCCTTCTTGGATTATATTTTCTGAGAGATTTTTATCCACTAGTTAGCTGATGGATTCAATGTTATGAAGGCTATTAAAGTAACAATCATCCTCTCAATCATTTTTCTGTTACTTGCAGAACACTAATTTTTATTTTGCAGAGTATTTTTGGAAAGCAATATATTTCTATTAAAATTCCAAAATAAGTTTTTGGGCTGTAGTCTTGCAAAGATATATTTTGATCACCAAGTGTGCCTACTAATGCCACACCAGTTCCTCAAGTAGATGACTGGAATGAGTTGGAGAAACAATGTTTTTGTTTCCTTATTTTATTTTACTTCATTTTATTTTTCCCTGAAGTATTAAACAGTTGCTTTAGAATTTCTGAAGTAATGAAGGGAAAAATAGAATAAAGACCACAAAAAAAATCAGTTAAATAAAAAATTCTATGAGTATATTAGTTCTAGTCTAATTTTTTTGTTCATTAAATGTAAACATTTATGTATTGACAAAGAAATAAAAAAATACTTGTATAAATTTTAATCTCAAGTTAGAAAAGCTTTCTTTGAATTAAGATTGAGTATATATGCATTTCAATAATAGTTAAGGGATAGGAAAAGAAACTTGAAGTTCTCAGAAAGTTTAAATAAAATTGTTCAACTTCTAAACAAACATTGCGAGTATTTTGTGGTATGGATAGAATCAGTTTATTAAACAAATAAATGGAACAGTATCTTTATTTTTGGTATCTTGGTAAAAGCTTCAATCTTGTGGATTTTTTCAATTTAGGCCCTTGCTTCTGGATATCATAACTGTATTTATGTGGAATACTTTTTCAGAGAGCCACTTTAAAACCCACTTGCAAATACAAGAGCAGGGAAACCATAACTGCCATGTTATCTGACCATAATGATAGGGATAGATTTCCAATTGTAGCCATGAGTTAAAAGAAACACACTGTGAGGACTCCAAGATGTTTTTGCCTGATGTTTTCCTAACATCACAAAAGGATAGAATTTTCTAACCCTAAAGAAAATCTCCTATAGCTGGAGATGTGAGAGTTTAAGCCCTGGTTTTATACCCAGTGAGGATCACAATTATACATATTGGTAAACTCTCATTGTTTTTGGACAGCAGAAGCACAGTGAAACAGAAATTGCGTGAAATTAAATGTAGAAAGAGTAAAAATGTTTCTGATTACAACGTCTCTTTTCTCTGCTTTGATTTTTGGGAATTTGTGTCACCCTTTCTGTGTGTTTTAGACAGACTTGCACTGTGAGGTTAAAATGGAAACTTTTGCATTATAGATTGACATGATGTATTATGATTTACTGTGAAAGTAGAGATAAAAGACTTTTGAAATAAAGCAGAAAACTCTGTTATACCTTTTATTACAATAAAATTTTAGATCTTAAAGATGATTTTAATTTAGTTGCACTCAGTACTTTTCTTTGTAAGCAAATGTAATAAAAAAATACATAATCACTAATTTGGTCCCAGATAAGGGCTTCCCAGGTGATGCTAGTGGTAAAGAACCCACCTGCCAATGCAGGAGATGTAAGAGACATGGGTTTGATCCCTGGGACTGGAAGATCCCTTGGAGGAGTGCATTGCAAACCATTCCAGTATTCTTGCCTGGAGAATCCCATAGACAGAGAAGCCTGGTGAGCTATGGTGCATTGGGTCGCAAAGAGTCAGACACAACTGAAGTGACTTAACACACAAGTTTTTATTAATAATTTCAATTTTGAAATAGTCTAAAAAGGCCAGCTACATGTATTAGTTTTTCCTTCATTTACCATTGAATAAAAGCAGATTGAGAACCTATTAATAAAAATGGATTAATTACCTGCTATAATGCCAGCCATTCTTTAGACCCTGCGGATACATCATTTGCTCTCACGGAACCCATAAAATGTAGTAGAAAGACTTAAGAAAACAACGTATGAGAAAGTATTGATACTTACGTAGAGAATTATAATTGACTGATATGCAGAGTTAAAACAGGTGATAAGAAGGAAAATATGTGAATTGCTACTTTATACTGGAAAATCAGAGATCCTCTCTGCAACGGTAACATTTAGTATCTTTAATAATTAAGAAAAATAATTTTATATAATTAATGTTAAAACTGTTTTAATCAGGTTTGCTTTAATTGTATTTTGAGTCCATATTTAAGGTAACCTTTTCCTGTCCATTGAGATTTTTTAATTGAACTTGACTGCCTCCCATGTTTCAAGAATTTTTTTTTTTTACATGAAGCTTAAGTAATCCCAAAGCATGTTATCTTTAAAATTGCTTTTAAGATGTATATGAACTTCAAGCTTCCTTAATAATTGTCTGAGAAACTTTCTATTGATTTGTAAGTTTTTATTTCTGCCTTTTGACTCTCTTATGCTTAATTTTAATGAGATTAGACAGAATATGAAGAAATCTTAATTTTAATAAGGAAAATATTTTCTTAGAGTTTAAAGATGATAAATTATTGGATCTTTAGCTAAGTTATCAGTCACTGCATAGTTTATGAATTTCATAAGTTTTGAACATAAGTTGAGGTTAGCCTTTCTGAATCTATTTTCCTAAGATAATAGCCAAGGGGAAGATTTCAAGTGAAGATTCTAAGAGAAACATCTAAGAATTTTTAAAAAGAAAATAAAAACAGGATTCTAGAGCAGGGTAAAAGTAGTTGAAAGGGTGAGAATAAGAAGAGAGCACAAACAGGTAATTTAATTTTGATGAAATCCAATTTATCAATTTTTTTTTCATATTATGGATTGTACCTTTGGTGTCACATGTAATAACTTCCTAATTCAAATTCATGAAAATATTCTCCTGTTTTCTTCCGGTACATTTAGGTCTGTGGTCTATTTTGAGTTAATTTTTACAAAAGATGTGAGGTATAGGTGAAGTTCATTTATTTTATATGTAGATGACCAATTGCCACTACTCTCTGAATTGGGTGTCTTCCTGGACTGTTCTGTTTCATTTATCTGAGTGTCTATCTCTTTGTAAATACTGTACTATCTTTTTTTTTTAACAATTTTTATTTACTTATTAAAAAGAAATATTTATAATCTCAAGGTTGAGAAGGCTTCTTAAGACCCAGAAAACAAAAAAGATTAGGGAAAAGATGAATGAATTTAATCATTATAAAGTGTAAAACTTCTTGACCTGTTAACAGTAGTAAAAAGTAAGCAACAGACTGAGAGATCTTTGCCGGGGTATAAAAAGAACTACTGTTAATAATAAGAAAGCAAACAAATTACACAATAGAAAGTTGTGCAAAAGAAAGAGCAGTCAATTAATATGAGAAAAAAAAAAAGATGGCCACCACAATTTTAAAAAGATGCCTAGTCTTCCAGGTAATCAGAGGAAGTCAGTAAAAATTTTAGCTTTATCACACTAAGCATTGGCCAGGGTATAGGAAAATGGGAACTCTCCTACACTATTGGTGAGGGTATAAGTAGGTACAAGTGGACGACACTTGGCAGTATGTATTAAAATAATAAAAAAAGTAGTACAGTAAAAACACTCAACATGTATACTGGGAGATCAGTATCAGAATATACATGCAGCAATGTTTATAATAAAAATTTGGAGGAATCTAAATGATCCTCGTTAGGGGAATGACTAAGTTGTAATGTTTTTATATTAGAATGCTTATATTAGTGTTTATATGAAGACAGGTTAAGTCCATCTTTATAGGCCTGAAAACTTCCTGATACTCATTATGTAATATTTTTTCCTTTTTTTCACAGAAGGTGGAATTAAATTGTAACATATTAGCAATTTGCAATAAGATTTGTGTGTTTTCCAGGAATATATATACTCCTGTGAGAAGTCTTTTCGTTAAAACATATTTTCCACTCTATTTAAAGTATCTGTTAAAAAATAAGAGGGGAAGCACCCCTTAGTGCCTCAAAGGAAATAGGAAAATTAAGACTGAGTATCACTTGGGTTCCAAAGTTTTTGCCATGGGAAGGAAATCAATACTATGCCATCTTGACTACTGTAATTGTGAAGTAATTTTTAAGATAATGTCTCAGCATATTTAATATGTTGTTTCTGTTTCTTCTGGCTTACTTAATTTTTGATGATCTCTTCACCTGATCTTGCATCCGTAATGTGTCATTTTACTCTGGCTGCTCTTAAGATTTTTCATCTTTGGATATCAGAGTTCAATTGTAAGTTACAGAAGTGAGTTTCTTTGTCTTTTCCTACTGAGTAGCTTCTTAGATCAATAAATTGATGTTTTCCACCAAATCTGGGATGCTTTTGTCTATAATTTCAGCAAATATATTTTCTCTTTCGCTCCTCTACAGAGATTTCAATTACAGATATGTTGGTTCTTTCTTCTTTTTTTTCCCTTCTCTTTTGCATTTCATATTTGGTAATTTCTATTGATACATCCATATGTTTGCATAGTTTCTTTTACTTTCTCCAAATTGCTGTTGAGCATACCTAGCAAATATTGTGTATCAGTTACTGTATTTTTTATCTCTAGAATTTTCTTCCGTTAGTGTCCACTTTTCTGTTGTCATTTCTTCTAAGTCACCAATAACATACTTTCTTTTAATTCACTGAACACATTTTAGTTTAGTTCTTTGACTAGCAGTTTCTTTGATCTCTGTCAGCTAAGTTCTAATACATAGGTCCACTTGGTGACATTTTCTATTGACTGCTTTTTATCCTGAAAAGAAGTCACACTTTCCTTTTTCTTTGACTGTCTAGTAATTTTTGGATGAAGCCAAGACATTTCAGGTAATATTTTATAGCAACTCTAGTTTTTGCTTGTGTTCAGAACGTTGGTTTTTTGTTTTGGTATGCAGGTGACTTGCCTGGATTCCAACTCTATATTTTGTCTCCTTGGTGGCGTGCAGCTTTTTGGATATCTCTCTTATGATTTCCCTTTACTGTTTTTTTCTTTTTTTTTTTTTTCTTGGCTTTTGTAACCCTTCCCTCTGTCTGCCAAATTTGGCAGTTAGCCAAGTATTTGGGGACGATATGGAGCTTATTCTTTCCATGGATTCCTTTTTCCTAGGGATTTTCCTGAATTTTCCAGTTGTTCTGACAGGTGNTTTTTTTTTTTTAGCTTGGCTTTTGTAACCCTTCCCTCTGTCTGCCAAATTTGGCAGTTAGCCAAGTATTTGGGGACGATATGGAGCTTATTCTTTCCATGGATTCCTTTTTCCTAGGGATTTTCCTGAATTTTCCAGTTGTTCTGACAGGTGTTGGCTTTGTATATTTAATATTTCAAGCCTGTCCTACTTCATCTTTCTGTGACTTAAACCATACACAGTTGTGGAGTGCACTTGGTTTAAGAAACCTTCAGACCCATAGCTCCAGTTCTTTATAACTCAATCTTTCTAGCATATATTTCTTTCTGATTGCTGTCTGTGTTTTAGATGGAGCCTTTGAAATCTTCCCTCTGCTTGCATAATTTTGCTGTCACCTAGGGATTTTGGCTATTTATGATCTCAGTTTTTTCCAGAATTTCCTCTTTTAAATTTCTAGCTGTTTTCCCGGCTCTGAATTCTAATCTCTGGCACCTTTAGTCACATCTATTTTCCACAGCCATAGTCATGAAACTTGGGCCAGTAAACCTCAAACTTAATTCATACCCTTCTTATTGCAATTCTTTTAAAACTAAATGTTTCTCCAGGTTCTATTTTTTGGATACTTCCCAGTATCTTTTAGTAGTATTTAAAATTTTTAATTTAGTATTTAATGTTTGTTATTTAAGGGGTTCACATGATTAGTCACTATTACTGGAAATCACAATTCCCCTATTATTGAATAACCACAAACTTGAAATTCTTACCCTTTTTGTTGCAGTTCTTCTAAAATTAAGTTCTTCTCCAGCTTGTGTCTGCTCTTGGATGCTATCCAGTGTCTTTACATAGTTAGGTTTTAAAAAATTTGCCTAATATTTTGTAGTTGTTACCTGTGGGAATTCATATTACTAATTCTGTAGTAGTAGATGTTGCAAGGCCTTGAAAAGCTGTAGTTAGCTAATTTGAAGAAAAAGATCATTGACTGCCCTGGTTTATCATTTGACTGGGAAGGATTATTCATATATAAAAGAACTGATGAGCATATCAGCTTCTCCCAGATATTATTTTTATCTTGTGCTTCAACAGTCTATAATTCTGTGTTTTAGGGTAGTTAATGTCAACAACTACTTGCTATTAGTTGCTAACATTTGGTTGAATCTCTTTTAATACTCAGTTGGTTTCTTGGTATTATGAAAGTCAGTATCTTGTAATACTTAAAGAGTTTAGCACTTCAGCCCTTACATCTTGCCCTGTAAAGAGGCAGGGTATAGGACCAAATAGTGCCCATAGCCCATCCCTTATGCTTCAGGGGACTTTACTATTGTAAATGCAAATACATGTAGGGGAAGGAGATCAGGTCTCATCAGAAATGCAGCTGTACCTTTTATATCATTTCTTAGAAGACATTTCCCAGCAGTTATGATAGTTGTTATTTACAGATTTTCATTGATCGCAAGTTAGTTTCATGAGCAAGGATATGTTCTTTGTTCAAACCAAATTTTTGGTTTATATGGCAATTCTTATTTCCCAAAGAGCTGAGTGAGCATTTGTCATTGAATGATCAGAAGTATTTTATTGCATATTAGAAAAGATTATTTGTGAATTTAGAAATCTTCAATAAAGGAAATATTTTATTGTACAGGTACGGTTACTAGCAAAGAAAATTATCTACTCATATTTAAACCTGCTAGTGAATTCAAAGAATGACTTGGCTCTGGCTCATATTCTCAATATTCCTGATAGAGGACT
The DNA here is from genome assembly GCA_006410875.1 of Neotragus pygmaeus. Taxonomy (NCBI): domain Eukaryota; kingdom Metazoa; phylum Chordata; class Mammalia; order Artiodactyla; family Bovidae; genus Neotragus; species Neotragus pygmaeus. Next base: position 30,664 of record SJYV01007501.1, read on the forward strand.
TGGAAGAGAAGCCTTCACTGATTTGAAACATGCTGCTCGAGAGAAACAGATGTCTATCTTTTTGGTATGGACATGTTACATTTTCAAGATTTTTTAGAGATTTTGAACTGTGGATCCATGTACCTTAATGTAGAATTCTTGTAACTATGATAGAACAACTTTTAAATTGTGAATATGTGTTCTACCTCATGTATTTGAAAGTCTTCGGTATTTTTTTTCTTACTATATCCTTCAAAGTTAATAAGGGAATATTTTCTAAAGCAGTGTTTGCCTACATGTGTTCTGTAGAATGCTAGTGCAGTTAAATTTTCCTGAAATAAATAATTTCCAGAGGCAGAAGTTCTATTCAGTGCTCCTTGAATAGATATTTCCAAGGGCAAAAAGTTAGAAGTCATGTATACCCTTTTTGGATATACAGAATGCATGAGTTTATATCAAAGGCTTTGAGAAGTCCTGCCATAAGGAACTCTGCGTAAGTTAACCTTGCTATTTAATTTGTTGTTTCCTAAATAATTTAACTATGGAAATTTTTTCAGATTATTTAAATTTCAGAGATTTTTCTTTTTCTTTCTTTGGATATACTTTGGAAAATGCAGCTTTAGAACATTTTGGTTTTGATGGAGATGGCCTAATGTGTAACCATCAAGCATGTATTTTTTATCATGGTAAAAGCAAGACGTTTTGAACTACACATGGTCAAATAATCCTAAAATGTGAAAGCTAGATGAGGCTTAGTAATTATCTCATCTAAATCTTTATTTTACAAATAAAGAAGCTAAGATTTAGAAGAGTTGAATTAATTGTCCAACCTTGAATAACTCAACACAGTTGGCACTGAAAAATCCCTTTGTTCCATATAACAATTCCAGTAGCCAGTAGTTAATCTATTGAAGAATATATTTATTCTTTATAGAATATCACTGTCTAATTCTTTATAGACAGTGAAATACTTTCTTTTATTTTTTTGCTGCTGCTGCACCTTAAAGCTCCCAGACCATGAACTGAACCTGTCCCTTCTACAGTACAAGTGTGGAGTCCTACAACTGGACCACCAGGGAATACTCAACAGTGATATACTCTTGGGAATGTATTCTTATGCCCTTAATTTGTCCCTAATTCGACTCTTCAGTCTCAGTTTCCATCTGTATGTTGCCATCACTCTGGCTGGCACACCTTGTGTATAACACCTGTCTTTTTTTTAATTATTATTTGCTTCTGAATGAAAATATAGCATGAATCATAAAAAAATGCATCACCTTACCTATATACATAGAAATATGTAAATGTGCCTAATTCATAAAATAAGATGTAGTTTTAACTTACTAAATCTTTAAACATAACCACCTGTTTTATTTTATTTTTTTTAACCTTCTGTTTTAATTCATAGGTGGCCACATCGTTTATTAGAACAATAGAGCTTGGAGGGAAAGGATATGCACCATCACCATCTGATCCTTTAAGGGCACATATAAAAGGATTGTCTAATTTTATTAATTTCATTGACAAATTAGATGAAATTCTTGGAGAAATATCAAATCCAAGGTATGACAAATATGTGTTATTAGTCTGTCTTTAAAGTTCACAGAATCAAGTGGATAGAAAAACAGGAGCTATTGAGATGATCAAACATCAAACCAAACTAGGAATGGGAAACAAAATATCCAGATAAGGAGGGTGGCAGAATTTAGGAAGGAGGGATAAATTGGGAGTTTGGGATTAGCAGATACAAACTATTGAATACTATATATGAAACAGGTAAACTACAAGGTGCTCTTGTTTAGTACAGGGAACTATATATCCTGTGACAAACTGTATTGGAAAAGAATATGAAAAAGAATATGTATATGTGTAACTGGATCCCTTTACTGTACACCAGAAATGAATACATTATAAATCAACTGTACTTCAATTTAAAAAATCTAGATTAAGAAATTATAATCACATGACTATTCCACCTAAATTCTAGATAAATAATTTAGAGAGGAAGAAACTGAATTTAGTTACATTGTTGTTAAATATCACAGCTGGGACCTGAATTCAGTTCTAACCCTGGAACCCATTCTCTTAATCACTGTTTCTTATTCTGTGAAACTTCTTTCCATTTTAAGATTCCAGGAAGAATTCTCAGGATTTTGTTCTGAATTGATTCCTTCTCTCATCTTATGCTTGTGCTCAGTCACTCAGTTGTGTCGGACTCTTTGTGACCCTATGAACTATAGCCAGGCTCCTTGGTCCATGGGGTTTTCCCAGCGAGAATGCTGGAGTGGGTTGCCATTTCCTCCTCCAAGGAGTCTTCCTGACCCATGGATCAAACCCACGTCTCCTGTGTCTCCTGCATTGGCAAATGGATTCTTTGCTGCTGAGCCACCAGGGAAATCCCTATTTTCCTATATGGCTATCCATTACAGTGAAGTGAATTTGGAAGAGGATTTGAATATGACGTATAGTCAATATCAGTGACATCTTTTGCACATCCAAATAATATATTGACTGGCCATTTCTTCTCAGCAGATAATTAATTTCAAAGAATATTTTTTGTAAAACAAAATAGGTATATTTTTGTTAAAATCAAATGGTACTAGAGTCTTACAGTAATAAAGTCCTCAGAGGAATCAACTTTTAATATTTTTTGTGTTTGTTTCTATATTTACCTCACTTAAATGGAATTTTTATGCAGCTGTTTTTTTATTGGAATATAATTGCTGTATATCATTTTGTTAGTTTCTGCTGTACAATACAGTGAATCAGCTATATGTATACATATATCTTCTCCCTCTTTGACCTCCCTCCCACCCTCATTTCAACCATCTAGGTTATCACAGACTACCGAACTGAGCTTCCTATATTTTATAGTGGGTTCCTGCTGCTGCTGCTAAGTCGCTTCAGTCATGTCCGACTCTGTGCAACCCCATAGATGGCAGCCAACCAGGCTCCCCCATCCCTGGGATTCTCCAGGCAAGAACACTGGAGTGGGTTGCCATTTCCTTCTCCAATACATGAAAGTGAAAGTGAAGTCGCTTGGTCATATCTGACTCTTAGTGACCCTATGGACTGCAGCCTCCTCCGCCCATGGGATTTTCCAGGCAAGAGTACTGGAGTGGGTGCCATTGCCTTCTCCGTAGTGGGTTCCTGCTGCTGCTGCTGCTAAGTCGCTTCAATCGTGTCCGACTCTGTGCAACCCCATAGAGGGCAGCCCACTACTAGCTACTTATTTTACACATGGTAGTGTGTGTATGTCAATCCTAATCTCCCAATTCTTCCCATTCTTCCCATCCCCCCTGCATCCACATGTCTTTTCTCTACATGTGCACCTTTATCCCTGCCCTGGAAATAGGTTCATATGTACCATTTTTCTGGATTCCAAATATATGTTTTAATATATGATATTTGTTTTCCTCTTCCTGAGGTACTTCATTTTGTGTGACAGACTCTTAAAGTCTATCCATATCTCTACATAGCTAAAGCGAAAGTAACTAAAGTGAAAGTCGCTTAGTTGTGTCCCAACTCTTTGCAACCCCATGGACTATACGGTCCATGGAATTCTCCAGGCCAGAATACTGGAGTGGGTAGCCGTTCCTTTCTTCAGGGGATCTTCCCAACCCAGGGATCAAACCCAGGTCTTCCGCAATGCAGGCTGATTCTTTACCAGCTGAGCCACCAGGGAAGCCCAAGAATACTGGAGTGGGTAGCCTATCCCTTCTGCGGATCTTCCTGACCCAAGGATCAAACCAGGGTCTCCTGCAATAGTTGATTTACAGTGTTATGTTAGTTCAAGTATAAAGCATTCAGTATTTTTGCAGTTTATATTCCATGATAGGCTATTATAAGATATTGTGTATATTCCCTGTGCTATACAGTAAATACTTCTTATCTATTTTATGTATAGTAGTATCTATTAATCCTATATTCCTAATTTATTCCGTACCCACTGTGGTAACCATAAGTTTGTTTTTTATGTCTGTGAGTCTCCTTCTGTTTTGTATATACGTTCATTTTTAGATTCCAGATGTGAGGGCTATCGTTTAGTATCTGACTTTACCAAGCATAATATTCTCTAGGTCCATCCGCATTGCTGCTAGTGGCAAGATTTCATTCTTTTTGTATGGCTGAGTAATATTCCATTGTGAATATATATCACATTTTCTTAATCCAATTACCTATTGTTGGGCACTAGGGTTGCTTCCATGTCTTGGCTGTGTTAATAGAGCTGCTGTGAATATTAGGGTACTTATATCTTTTCAAATTAGTGTTTTCAATTTTTCCGGATATATACCCAGGAGTAGAATTGCTGGATCATAATGGTAGTTCTATTTTCAAGTTTTTAAGGCACTTTCATACTGTCTTCCATAGTGGCTGCACCTGTTTATATTCCCTCTAACAGTGTTTGAGGATTCCCTTTTCTCTGCATCCTCTCCAGCACTTGCTATTTGTAGACTTTTTGATGATGACCATTCTGACAGGTGTGAGGTGATACCTTATTGTGGTTTTGATTTGCATTTCTGTAATAATTAGCGATGTTGAACATCTTTTCATGTGTCTGTTAGCCATGTCTATGTCTTATTTGGAAAAATGTCTATTCAAGTCTGCCCATTTTTTGATTGGATTATTTGGGTTTTAATAGTGAGTTCTATGAGCTGTTTGTATATTTTGGGTCTTAAACCCTTGTCAGTCTGTGCAGCTATATTTAAGTTTCAAGTTTAGACATTACCTGTTAACTTCCTACCATGGCAGATGAGGCTTTGCTACCTACTCACTAACCTCCCAACACTCCTCTTTTCCTCTCCCCCTCCTTCCACACACATAGACACATATGCACACTTGTTATAGCTCTGTAATTATTGCCTACAGCTAAACTATATTATATACTATTATTATTCTTCCTATCTTGTGTACATTTTTGTTTTTTCTAAAGTCAATGATTATCTACTTTTTTCTTCTGCTTTGCTTTTTATACATTTATCATTAATTCTTTATCAAGTTTGCTGATGAAACTATACAATTTCTTCTTTTTATTAGGTCATCTATCAGTTCTGGTTTTTGCCCTTGCAGACATTTTTTTTCTGGAAAGTCATCTGTCTTCTTCATTCACTCTATTTCCTTTTGCTTGCCAGGCCTGTTTCAGAGTGTCACCCATGAAGCTTTATCACCTTGTGAATTTTCTTTGCCTCTGCCTTGTTTCCTGGATTTCATGACTTTGATTTTTTTTATTGGTTTAACCTTTTATTTTGCTCAAGTAGTTTCCTGAGAAAGGGTAAATGGGAGATAAGTATCATTATTCTCACATGTGATTGTATGTGGTCTTATGTTTTATTTATCTCTTTAAGATTATTTAATTTTTATGATTATTTTTATCTGCTTCCTGGATAGTCTTTGTTTTATCTACGTTGAGTGTTTTTGTTTCTTTTGCCCTCTTTCAAGTTAAAGGTGCTCCTAAAATGTGGTATGATTCTAGACTGTTGTTTCATATTTAAGAATGAGGCCTGATTAGACAGCATAATCACACCAGTTGGGTTTTTTGGGGATTCTCCTAATGTAAATAACTACAGGTCTTTCCTTTGGAACTTATCCCCAAATTTCCACAATGGCATCCTTTAGTCTCCTTCTGAATATAGTCCATCTGGCTAGCAATATTCTGGGATTTGAAGTAGTGTAACTTGATTTTGAGTCACCCAGTTGAACATGCAGACTTTTACTCAGTTTCTCTCTTTTCAGTTGTTGGTGCCTCTAGGTCTGGTGGCTCCCTGGCTTAGTTTCTTCAGCATAATCCTGCTTTCCATTCTGAAGTGAGAGAAATTCACTAGTCCTGACTGCTCAGAATAAGACAGGAGATTTAGGGGTCTAAGTGTTCCTTGTATATACTGTTAATCAGTTTTCTTATTTACAATGACACCTTCACCATAGCCTTCAGTTTCTGAGATGACTACTTCTTGGTGTCTCTCTGAGCAGTTACTTGGCTTGTAGCTTTCTCTGTTCTGGGTAGTCAGTTACTACTTTTCCATCTGCTCTTCGTCTTTCTGTAGTTTCATAACATGTCTCTGCTCTCGACTATTGTCTCCTCTCTCACACTGTTTTCCTTTATGGATTAAAAATCTTTGCCTTTTTTTGTTGCTTTAGTGGTACTTTAGAAGAGAGCAGATATAAGTGCGTATATTTAATCCATTTGTTGTAATTACATTCTTTTTTGGAGGAATTTCTGGTTGGCATAAGTTAACAGGGTAAAAGTACATTTGTACATACACTTTTGTACAACAGGGTAGAAGTATGTTTTAGAGGCACCTTGGATAAGAGAATAGCCTTCAGTTCTTCAGTTTAGCAGCTGATTATTTTGAACATCCTATTTGGTCATCAGTTCAGTTGGTCAGTTGTATCTGACTCTTTGAAACCCCATGGATTGCAGCATGCCAGGATTCCCTGTCCATCACTAACTCCTGGAGCTTGCTCAAACTCATGTCCATCGAGCTGATGATGCCATCAAACAATCTCATCCTCTGTTGTCCCCTCTTCCTCATGCCTTCAATCTTTCCCAGCATCAAGGTCTTTTCCAAGGAGTCAGTTCTTCATATCAGGTGGCCAAAGTATTGGGAGTTTGAGCTTCAGCATCAGTCCTTTCAATGAATATTCAGGACTGATTTCCTTTAGGATTATTTGGTCATAATGAGTAATTAGTAATATTCTATATTCTAGAGAAGATACTGAAGAAGTGGGTATCTAAATAGTTGATTGAGTAGTCCTTATTTTCTTCTGTAATGTGATGTTTTCATGTGTTAAGTATATATTCATTTCATGATTTTAATAGTAAATTTATTACAAACCAAAGAATATATTATGTTTATATAATAATAGAAGGATATACAGAGGAAAAGACAATTGACCTAGTTTGTGGGAGCCAGTGATAAGATTGTCAGGAGAGTTTACCTGAATGGTTGTTACAATCGAGCTTAATCTTGAAGAATGAACTTGAAAGAGTTAAACGTACATAGAGAATGGGGGTGACATGAAGTTCAGATGGGGAGAAGGGAGGATATTTTCTATAGTGAGTATAATTAATATAGGTAACCTGTTGGGACAGAGTTTCATTGATTATTCATTTTGTTTCATAATTTCAGCTTCTGCCAGTCCTTCTGTTGTTGTTTAGTCGCTTGGTCATGTCTGACTGTTTTGTGGCCCCATGGACTGTAGTCCGCCAGGCTATCTATCCATGGGATTTCTCAGGCAAGAATACTGAAGTGGGTTGCCATTTCCTTCCCCAACTAGTCCTTTAGCCCCAGTCTAAGAAAAAACAAGTCATCTTTTTTTTGTCACTTCCTTTCTTTTATAGCTCAAATTCTTGAAAAAAATACTGTCTTTCATTTCAATTCCCAATTATTTTCCCTCCCAAGTGCTAATAGTTTGAAATATGTTTCTCGTGAGGCTATAAACTCTGAGGGCTTTATTGGTTTTCTTCACCAATATTCCCTAGCCCTAGCACAGTTTCTGGCATAGAGTAGGCACTCAATACTTATTTATTTGTGTTTAACTGACTCACACTCATTCACTTTTCCCTTCCTCTGAAGCTATTCTACCAAAAATCTTTTACAATCTTCTAGCTGTCATAGTTTCTGGTCTCTTTTGAGTCCTCAAATTTGATCATTTTCTTTCATTGAACTCTTTTCCCATTAACTTCTGAGGTGTCATCCTCTTATTTTCCATCTGCCTCTCTGACTTATATATGCAAATTCTAATCCATATTTCAGTGAAATTAACTATTTTCCTAGCTTCAGAAATACATCTAACTTCCCGTATGTTGTTATCTCAAAGGGACCTCAGACTTAACATCTCCCAAACTAAATCTTTGTCTTTCCTGGTGAGCCTGCTTATCCTCCTAAAGTACCTAGCTTGATGAAGCCTCTTTCCCTGTAGCCATCCAAACAGAATTTGGAACACACCTTAAACTACTTTTTCCCTCTTTGACTATCCCTTTAGTTGCTAAGATGCATCAGTTCTTCTTACTTAGCATTTTTGATACTCTTTAAATCTCTGTTCCTATTGCTACTATCGTATTCCCCTTTTTCATCGAAAGTCTGCTTTTAGTCTTTCATCCTTTTTTGCCTGGATTTTTTTTGTTTACTTATCTCTGAGTTGTTCATTCTGCCTCCAGTCTTGAGTTGCTCCATCCTGTCATCCTCACTGCTGCCAGGGTTTTTAAAACAACAGATGTTACCCCCTTAATTAAAACCTTTCAATGATTCAATATTAGGTACAGGATGAAACTTCAGAAGTGTCAGTGTGATGTACACATTCTATGCTCTCCACCCCCTGCTTGTATCTTACCCTGGCCTCTGTCTCTCAACCTTAAAACTCAGAAGAATATGTTTAACCCCTGTAGCTTGTCTTATAATAGGATGGTGGCGGTAGGGAATCACAGTAATCTTTGAGTTCAAGGAAATGTGGACAATAGACAGACAGGGAAGAAATCAAGATCACGCTTGCCTCCCCACTGCCAGCTGTTGATCAGGCCTTCTAAGCTATAGTAGGGCTGCGTTTCTGTAATTTGCCAGTAGGTGCCACCATAAAATGCACTGTATACTTGCACCTGAAAAACATCTTAAAGTAGGGGTTTCAGGTTACATAAATTGGTTCCCTGTTGTTCAAATGTTTAAAATTCTATGTTTCCATTTTATTACACAACTTTTCAGTGCACACCTGTATTATATTTATTGGACTAAATATTGTGCATTTATAGAATGCTAAGTCTGATTGAAATTAGCCAGTCCAGAATCCTAATGTTACATTTCTCATTTCAAAATAGTTCAGAAGCATTTTTGATATATTTCATATAGCACCTTTAATCACATTTAATTTTTAAAGATATAATTTACTAAGGCAAATAGTTACCAAATTCTTGAAGATTTTAGGGAAAAGGCAAGTCATTGTATATAGTAAGTGAAAGAAAGTGAAGTCACTCAGTCGTGTCCAACTCTTTGCGACCCCATGGACCTTAGCCTACCAGGTTCCTCCGTCCATGGGATTTTCCAGGCAAGAATACTGGAGTGGATTGCCATTTCCTTCTCCCTTCTATATAGTAAAGATAGTCAATAATTATAGTAAAATGTTGCCAATTATTTGTATTATTGCTTATTATCCTCTTTCAGTTACTATGTTTTGATTAGTCTTCAGTCTAAGGATTTAGTTGTGTTTTTCCTCACTTGCTTCATTTTTCTATTTCTGCCTCAGGGCTTTAATGCGATGCATTTATTAGTTAGGAACTTTAGTTTATTTCCTTCTCATCCATATTCTTCCAGAGTAGTAATTTCTTCTGAGTGCTTTCCTGAAGACCCCCTTCTTTCTTACCTCCCCACTTAAATTACTGCTATACCTTCCATATCTCATTGTATCAAATAATCAACTGTGACCTTTTAAAAAGAAATATTCATTTTGTATCTCTAGTGCTTAGCACAAATGTCCTGGCATCATTTGGGTTAAAACTTCAGGAGTTTCTTAGACTCTAGAAGTAAGAATTTGAATTATGTTATTGTGTTGCTGAGCAGATATTTGAAGAGCTAATATTGGCTCTTGTCATGAATGTATAGCAATAGAAGTCATAGCACCAGTGTTTGCGGATTTTGTTAAGGGTCAAAATGCTGAGCTTGGCAAGCATGTGAAATACAAATCTTACAAATTTTTCCTAAGTACAGTTCATCCAGGGGATTATATCATCTTTAAAATTTAGAATATTTGGTCTTACAGAAGGAATGAGAAAAGAAGGCAAAGGTGACTTTTACCTTTAATATTATTGAAAGCTTTTTCTTTTGTTCTTATAACTGACACTATGATGCTCTTTCATATTTGATAGTGCTTTTGAATCTTTTCCAGAACTCTTCCATTAGAGATTAATTCCCAGAAAAAGCACACAGTGTTGAACCATGTTTTCATTTTGACTACATTTCATCCAATTATTTTCTATGGTTTTAATTGAAAATTAAGAAGAAAAACCAGTTGTAAAATGGATGTTTGTTTACATAAAAGAATTTTTAGTTTGCTCAGATTTCTGATTACAGATATATAGCAGTCTAGGTCACCATTCCATTGTAAATAATATTGCTGGATAACATATTTATAACTAGTTCTTAGATGTATTAATTAGAAGGAGAATGTAATGAAAATACAGGCCAGAAATGGGAAGGAAGAAAGCCAGAGAGGAAAGTCAAGAAGGGAAGCCAGCTTTTATTTTGAAAGTACTTGCTGAATTTGGTGATTTGGAGGCTCTATTTTTATAGCCACCAAAGTCTAAAGGGGCAGGGGGACAAACCCAGGGATTGCTCAAAGTGGGGTGTCTATTGGGACATACCCAACTTATAGGGCTACTACCCTTTCAGTATAAAATGAACTAAGAATAAGGACTTTAACTTGATATAGGGTTTTTTTGAAAACCTACTTAATGATAAAATGTTTTAGCATATTATTTAAGATTTAGAACAAGACAAGAGTTCCTGCTCTCATTTCTTTTCAGCATAACATTGGATGTCCAGTTCAGTGTACTAAGGTAAGAAAAAGAAATAGGAGATATAACAATTGAGAAGTAAATGTCTATTTAGTGATAATATGAATATGATTGTATGTGTAGAGAACTCCAGGAATCTAAATGCAAATTACTAAAATTAATGGTAGAGTTTAACAGTGTTGCTAGACACATATCAAAATAAAAAATTGTATATCTATGCCATAACCAAACAGAAAAAAAAAATTTTTTTAAGGCTTCAAAAATACAAAATATTGTAGAATAAATATAAATAAAACTCATACTAGTTCCTACCCACTTGGAAGGTTCAGACTCTGGAAATTTTTCACACTTAGGTTTGGGTCCTGATCACATTGCTACTAGAGCTGTTTGTCCTCACTAAAACCTTCATTCATCCTGCTTACCACTCACAGCTTCCAGCTTTCCACTCCAACTTTTGTTTGTCACTTTTTAGGGATGAAATTGGGTTGTACTTGGACATTTTCCCTGATTCCTACCAAGCTTAGTGGAATGTTCCCCTAGAGTAACTAGTCGGCCATAGTGTAAGTTGAAACTAAGTGCTTTTCTACCACAAATAATAATATAAAAATAGTAAAACATATGTCTTTTGCCTTACAAGTAAAAACTTCAGACTGTTGCTTGTGATTTTTGTTGTTTAGTCTCTCAGTCATGTCTGACTGTTTATGACTCCATGGACTGCTGCCCGCCAGGCTTCTCTGCCCATGCAGTTTTCCAGGCAAGAATTTTGGAGTGGGTTGCCATTTCTTTCTCCAAGGGGTCTTCCCATAGCTCTTGCTACATCTTCTGCATTGCAGGTGATTCTTAATCACTGAGCCACTAAGGAAGCTNGCAAAGAGTTGACTCAATGGAAAAGACCCTGATGCTGGGAGGGATTAGGGGCAGGAGAAGAAGGGGACGATAGAGGATGCGATGGCTGAAGGGCATCACCGACTCATTGGACATGAGTTTGGGTAAACTCCGAGAGTTGGTGATGGACTGCGAGGCCTGGCGTGCTGGATTCATGGGGTCACAAAGAGTCAGACACGACTGAGGGACTGAACTAAATTGAACTTACAATGTGAGAGACCCAGGTTCGATCCCTGGGTTGGGAATATCACTTGGAGAAGGAAATGATTGCCTACTCCAATACTCTTTGCTGAAAAATCCCATGGATGGAGGATCCTGGGAGGCTATAGTTCATGGGGTTGCAAAGAGTTGGACATGACTGAGTGACTTCACTTTCACTTTACAAAATGAAGAATGTAGAGTAAAATTAAAACAATAGTGAAAGTGAAAGTCTCTCAGTCGTGTCTGACTCTTTGTGACCCAATGGACTATACAGTCAATGGAATTCTCCAAGCCAGATTACTGGAGTGGGTAGCCTTTCTCTTCTCCAGAAGATTTTCCCAAACCAGGGATCAAACCCAGGTCTCCTGCATTGCAGGTGGATTCTTTACCAGCTGACCCACAAGGGAAGCTCAAGAATACTGGAATGGGTAATCTATCCCTTTTCCAGGGATTTTCCCCACCCAAGAATTGAACCAGGGACTTTTGCATTGCAGGCAAATTCTTTACCAACTAAGCTATCACACAATTTAAGATTTGTGTGATGCACAAAATTTAAAATTCCCTAAAATCTCTTTCTTAATTTGTAATATAACATACTATCACTGAATTTGAATGGCTATTTTATTTTTTCATTTATTATTTTTTAAAATTTATTTTTTTAATTGGAGGCTAATTACTTTACAATATTGTATTGGTTTTGCCATACATCAACATGAATTTGCCACAGGTATACACGTGTTCCCCATCTTGAACCCCTCTCTTTCCTCCCTCCCCATACCATCCCTCTGGGTCGTTTCAGTGCACCAGCCCCAAGCATCCAGTATCATGCATTGAACCTGGACTGGTGATTCATTTCATATATGATATTATACATGTTTCAAGTTAAAAGAGAAAGTATGTAAATAAAATCCACTCCTTGGTATATTATAAAGCTTGGAGTTATCCTGGATTTGTCACATTTTTTTCAAGTCTACCTCTTATCTATCAACAAAACATATTGATTATGATTTCAAAACATATCTCTGAAATTACCATTTCTCAACACCTACACCAATATCCTTTTAGTCAAATGAACAGTCAATGCACGTTACTCCTACCTAGATGCTAAGAATTCAGTCTTGANATCAATTATTTCTTCTGTTTGCCAAGTTAGTGTGAAGATTAGTAAAATATGGTTCCTTTCTCAAGGAGCTAATTTTTTCATGAAAATTTTCCCAAGCTTGTCTAGTCATAATAATCACCTGTGATAACTGCAAAATAAATGCTACTCTTTAGTACCCTTTTCTGGAGATTGTGATTCAATAGGATAGGCTCTGGAGTTGATCAGATATCATATATAACTAAATTATTTCCTTCAGCTTTCAAATCAAGGAAGAAGTAACTTACCTTATTGAAATATCTTGCTTTTAGAAAAACTTTTAAATTTTGTTTGTAATGGTTCTTATGCTTTTCTTAAATGTGTTACTGTTTGATTCATAAGATCAAAGCCATATTCTCTGAAAAGTGTTGATTAACTCTGAGCATTATATTTTCAAGCTTATAAACATATTGTCATCTCAAAATGTTGTTATAAAAGTGATCTTATTTCTATTTTCAGCATTGCGGGGGGTCGGATACTCTCAGTGATAAAGATGCAGCTGATTAAAGGCCAGAACAGCAGGGATCCTTTTTATAAAGCAGTAGAGGAAGTTGCTCAAGATTTGGATTTGAGGATTAAAAATATTATCAATTCTCAACAAGGAGATGTAGCTCTTAGTACCACTGACATCAGTCCTGCACGGGTAATGAGGTTTTTATTTTATCCTTCTATACAAAGTATTATCTTTTCTAGTGGCTGTAGAAATGATTTACTATTGCTACTTAAATCAGAAGACTGTTTCCTCTGTTATAAGATGATGTTGAAAATGTGAGTTTCTCAATAGGATTATACAGGATTATGTTCAACTTGGGGAAATCATAACATCTATGGGACAAATTATCTCTGTTTATCAAAGGAAGGCACTGGATAATCTTCAGCATCCCTTGTAGCACTAGAAATTTATCGTTCTTGAGGGATATTAAGGTGTTTTGTAATATTTTTCAATAATTATTTTTACAGAAAAATTATTTCCTCATGTACTCAGATGTGAAAGAAGAGTGGTTTTTCTGGTTATGATCCCAGGGCTAGGCACTCCATAGAAAAACCACAGAAATGGTTTTTATTCAGCAGTTTATTTTTCTTCTATAGAATTTTTCTATTTCCATGATCTCTTATTTTCTACCTCTGTTGCCAGTTTACTGCTAATATTAGGAATTTTTCCTATACTTAGTAATCTTTTAATTAAATGTTCCAGAAAATTTACCTCTTTCTTTTTTTTTTTTAAACATAGATAGTCAAACATTATAAGGTTTGTAAGTATAGTTTTATAGGAGAAATTGACTACCGTGCTTTTAATTCTAAAACAGAATTTATGTGTTACAGTAATTCATTTGTTGCAATTTAACTGTTGAGGGAACAAAATCCTCTTTTCCTTAGGTGTAATTGTGATAGCCTGTGGATGAAAGAAGACTTTCACTTAATTTTTGTAATTCATTTATCTCCAGTCCTTGTGCACTATTTTTAGCTGTTTTCTGTACCAATGCCTGCTTTTAGCTTAATTTGAAGGCAGGAGAGATTCTGGGTTGTTTTCACATGTATTTTATGTGTGTTAACCCTTCCTATGACCGGGTTTTATTATGTCAGTAAGTATCACAGTACAGATATATAAGAGCATCAGTCTCTGCCATTTCCTATCACAAGAAATGAAGATGTAGACAACTTGGTTCTTAATTTTATGTTTTCATCCAAACTGAAAATCTTTGAAAAATATAATTCTATAATTCTCAATGAAATTAGTATTAAACAGTATGAACTTATTCGGTACCAATGATAAATGTATATTAAGCACCAGTTTTGATAGGCAGTTTGTTAAAATTCTGGTGTAGCTAGAGTCGGTAGCCTGACTCAGCCAAGTAGAGAAAGGAGGCCAAGACCATGTTGATGAAACTTGAAGAAAATGGTACATCAATAACAGATGACCCCAAAAGGGCAACTCTTGCTATTTAAGCACAATGTCCAGCAACCCTCTAGTTAGGCACTATCATTATCCCTATTTTACCTAAGGTTTAACTGAAGCACAGTGAGGCTGAGCAACTTTCCCAGAGGTTTACAGCACACACAACTAGTTAGTTGGTATGAACACAGCCAGAAATGCCATCAAAGTTTGTTCTTAATGTGTATCTTTATGTAGTATTATCATATATTTTCCCTATTCTTCTGTCTAGTTACTAAGTTTTTCCAGCTATTCCCGTTTAATCTACTATTTCTTTATCTCCACTGCTACTGTTTTAGTTCACTGCTACTACCTTTTTCATTTCTGAGCTGGACGATTACAGTATCTTAATTTGTGGTCCCGTGTCCCAGGTCGCTCAGTTGGTAAAGAAACTGCCTGCCAAGCAGGAGATGTGGCTTTGATCGCTGAGTCAGGAAGATCTCCTGGAGAAGGAAATGGTAACCCACTCCAGTATTCTTGCCTGGAAAATCCCATGGATAGAGGAGCTAGGCAGGCTACAGTCCCTGGGGTCGCAAAGAGTCGGATACAAACTTAGGGACTGAGCACACATGTATGCTCCATGTTTAATAACAGTCTTACCCTGGAATATATTTTATACATTTGCATCATTGCTATATTTTTTCTAAAATGTAAAAAGTATCATTTTATTTCCTTTTTTTAATAAAGTAAGAGGTTTTAACTTTGTAACAGACTGACTTGTAACTTCTTTGTGTGATATACAAAGCTTTCCCAGCCTCATCCCACATGACTCCCTCTATGTTACCCCTTTGCTACCTGGTCACTGAAAATACCATATTCTTTCTTACCGCTGTGTGTCTCCTCTGTGAAACCATCCCTGATGCCAGGGTAAATTGGCGTGCTTCCTTTGATGTGCTCCCACTGCATAAGGTATACATGGTCTTCAAAATAGCACTAAGCACTCTGTAATGCCTTTATTGGTTACTTGTTTATTTTGTCAAAGAGACTACGGGTCCCTTGAGGTATTGGTTTTTACCTTTCAAACACAGTTCTTGGGACTTAGGATGTACTTACAAGTGATTACTGAGAAAATGAAGCTCAACTAGTCTTTTTATTTTTGCATTTGAGTAGATCCTTACAGCCATCTGTGGGGTTGGTATTCAGATCACCAGAATCTCACTTCTGGTATAAGAGAAAAAATAGAGAGATTAAGTCACGGGGCTGAGGTCACATTTGTTGTTGTTGTTCTGTCGCTCAGTCGTGTCCGACTGTTTGCGACCCCATGGACTGCAGCCCCCCAGGCTTCCCTGTTTTTTACTACTCCCACAGTTTGCTCAAACTTATGTCCATTGAGTCGGTGATGCCATCCAACCATCTCATCCTCTGCAGCTCCCTTCTCCTCCTGCCCTCAATCTTTCCCAGCATCAGGGTCTTTTTAAGTGAGTTGACTGTTCACATCAGGTGGTCAAAGTATTGGAGCTTCAGCTTCTACATCAGTCCTTCCAATGACTATTCAGGGTTGATTTCCTTTAAGATTGACTGCTTTGATCTCCATGCTGTCCAAGGGCCTTTCAAGAGTCTTCTTCAGGACCACAATTCAAAAAAGTCAATTCTTCAGCGCTCAGCCTTCTTTCTGGTCCAGCTCTCACATCTGTACAAGACTACTGGAAAAACCATAGCTTTGACTATGTGGATCTTTGTCAGCAAAGTGATGTCTCTGTTTTTTAATACACTGCCTAGGTTCATCATAGCTTTTCTTCCGAAGAGTAAGCTTCTTTTAATTTCATGGCTGCAGTCAACATCCGTGACTTTCTTTGAAGCCCAAGAAGATAAAATCTGTTGCTATTTCCTTTTTTTCCCTGTTTGCTATGAAGTGATGGGACCAGATGCTGTGATCTTAGTTTTTTGAATGTTGAGTTTTAAGCCAGCTTTTTCACTCTCCTCCTTCAACTTTATCAAAAGGCTCTTCAGTTCCTTTTCACTTTCTGTATTAGGGTGGTGTCATCTGCATATCTGAGGTTATTATACTTCTCCTGACAATCTTGAGTCCAGATTTTGATTCATCCAGTGCAGCATTTTGAATGGTGTACTCTGCATATGTTAAATAAGCAGGTTGACAATATAATATAGTCTTGATATAGTCTTTTCAACCAGTCCATTGTTCCATGTCCTGTTCTAACTGTCCTGTTCTTGACCTGCATAAAATTTCTCAGGAGGCAGGTAAAGTGGTCTGGTATTCCCATCTCTTTAAGAATTTTCCATTGTTTGTTGTGACCCACACAGTCAAAGGCTTTAGCGTAGTCAGTGAAGCAGAAGTAGATGTTTTTCTGGGATTCTTTTGCTTTTTATATGATCCAGCAGATGTTGGCAATTTGATCTCTGGTTACTCTGCCTTTTCTAAATCCAGCTTGTGCATCTGAAAGTTCTCGGTTCACATATTGTGAAGCATAGCTTGAAAGATTTTGGACATTACCTTGCTCAGTCACATAAATTGTATTTAAACTTTTTGACATAAAGCTTAGTGTTATTTTGTCCAAAATCTAATGTCTTCATTTGATAATATTATTTTCTATATTTTTTTGGTGCTTCTGGAAGCTTATAAGGTAGATTTTAATATGGCTTGAGGGAGAAATATTATTAACAAGCCTTAACGCCACTTCTTGTGGCTGATTTTTTATAGCTTAATAGAAGAGGAGGGATAACAATAGCACATGAAATGGAAAAGAATGGTTGATTGACTCAGCTGGAGTGATTATTACATTTACTTGAAATTATTTCTCGTTCTAGCCAAAATCTCATACTATAAACCATGGTACTGCATACTGTGGCAGAGATACTGTGAAAGCTTTACTAGTTCTTTTGGATGAGGAAGCAGCCAGTGCTCCTACCAAAAACAAAGCAGAGCTTTTGTATGACGATGAAAACACAATTCATGCTAATGGAACTTCTATTCTTACACTTTTTCGGTAAGTAATGTGGAAGTTATATGTATGTGAATGTTAGGTCTATAAAGGAAATTTTTGAAAAAGCACCTCATTGGTTATAAAAGAAGTATATGTTATGGTAGGAAACTTGGGAACTACAGAAAAAATGTCAAGAGAAAAAACAAAAGTTAGTTAAAGGGAGAGTGAGCATTTGAATGTGAGGAAGTCATATATAAAATGGTATTTTGTGAGATTATGACCAATAATTTTTGTTTTTTCGTTCTTGTTTTTTGTTTTGGAAATATTTGTTTGCTAAGATATTTGTGTCAAAAACATTGCTGAATGCATCACTTGTATCAACCTTCACAAGAGTCTCTTTTAGTAGTATCCCTACTTTATAAGGAAAGAATTAGACTTGAGAAAGATAGTAAGCAATTTGTCCAAGTTAGCAGGTGGCAGAGGTGTCCTTCTCCAGAACCTGAGGTCTTTGCTTCAAGGATTGTGCTCTTTTGCCTGAGAATAGGAGAATTGCTATACTCCAGACTTGCACTGAAATTGACAGTTACTTGTTCTTCCTCACATTAGGAAGAAAATACTGAATTACCTTTGGTATTCTGTACAAGACATTATGATACTCTCCAGTTTTAACAAGTTAGTCAAAATATTAAGTTGGTGATATTTTAATTAATGAATATTCATTTATAGAAACATTTAAAATTTTAGAACAACCATTTAAAATTGTATTTAGTACATTGTGAAGGATTTTTACAAAATTAACCTGTTTGATCTTTTCTATTTTCTGCTTGAACTACCTTTTAGAAATCTTTCATCTAAAATTGTTCAGTTCCATCCATGATTGCTTTATGCTCTTTCTCCTGTGCTTCACTGTCTTTTCTCTTGAAAGACTAACTTCATGATTTTCTATCATTCAGTGTTGTCTTCTAATTCCTTTACAATGAAAGTTTATTTTGTCAGTGATTTACTCATACCCTCAGTTGGAATCCTGGAGAACAGTATAAAGAAGATGAACCTTATTTTTTTTCCCCCTCCTGTTAATTTACTTTTGTTTAACAAAGCTTGCTTTTAGGTAGAAATATTAATGGTTTAAGTTTTCTCTTAGATTGAATTATGTAATTTTCTAAGAAAAAGTTATTTTGTGTTTATAGGATTTTCTAAACAAAATTAATCCCCATATCCATTTTAAAGAGATACTTTTCTTTACTCAGTCATGTGCCCAAACACATGTTTATAGTTACCTTAGCATTTTCAGTTGTCATTGTGCAGACAAGTACCAGTCCATGGTGTGTGTGTGTGTGTGTGTGTGTGTGTCTGTTAGTCGCTCAGGTGCGTCCAACTCTTTACGACCCCATGGACTGTAGCCCACCAGGCTCCTCTGTCCATGGAATTATCCAGGCCAGAATGCTGAAGTGGGTTGCCATTCCCTTCTCCAGAAGATCTTCCCGACCCAGGGAACGAACCTAGGTCTCCTGCATTGCAGGCAGATTCTTTGCCATCTGAGCCACTAGAAATAATGGTCTGCATTGAAATGTTAAAATTAAGGACAGTGTATATGAATGTAAGTCAATGTAGTGTTATAAACTAGTCTTTCTTATAATAGACTATCCTTTATTCTTATATAAGTCTTTCGACTCTAAGGGGTTATGACTCTGGCTCTATTAAGCTAAAAATGGATTTATTGAGGAATCCAGGTTTGACTGGCTCCAAAGTGCCAGTGTCTACTTCTCTATTGTGTCTTCCCTGACCCTCCTATTTCTAAAGTATGTTTTTCTCTTTTGAATTTCTCTGCTATGGCATCTGTCCTTTTTTACTTTGAATTTTAGTTATATGTATATCTTATTTTGGTTAGATCAAGATTCCTGAATTCAGAGTCAGTGAATGAGTGAACTTTCTGTTCTTCACAACATCTTATACAGTGCGTTACATATAGTAGAAGCTCAAGTGTTTAGTTACTGAACTAATTAATTAAGCAAATTATTAGTATTTAGAACTCTCAGAATAGGAATATGAACACTTTTATATAGTATTGTAAACCACTAGGTTCAGAATAAACTTTTATTCTCTAACTGTAAGGTCGAGGAGAGGTGAAAACAAATTTAAAAGCTACTTTGGTTTGTAAATTTTTACTTTTTTTGGACGTAGATCTCCCACACAAGTGGATAATTCATCGATGAAACCCTTAAGAGAGCGCATCCATAAGTCAATGGAAGAGAAAAAAATCAAGGTACAATTTAATGTACTATCATGAAAATGATAAAAATTTATTTTGTTTTTAGAAGAAATAAATATATAAAGCTGAGCTGGACATTATAAATATACATTATACATGGAACTATAGGGATTAAATGGAAAATACATTATGACAGTTGATATACAGAAACTTTCCTTTTAATACAATCTTGGCTAATCTGTCTCTGATGTATTCAATACCCTGAACCTAAAAGAAGGAAAGGAATAAGCACCTGATATGGTAAGTGGTCAAAATATCTATTCAGTGAATGAAGCAAAAATAAAGAGAACATGGTTTTCTCATTTACATTTCTGATATCTTAAACTGAGTCTTGAGAGTCTGTGCAGTTTCAATTTTGTTCCTGTCTGAAGACATAATGGCAGAATGTAATTGATTGTAGATTGAGACAAGGAGAACATTTCACATTGTTCATTCACTAAAGCTATTCTGTATATTTTCATTTAGCATCCCTGTTCACATATGAAACATTGCGTCTATATGTAGTTAATATGTTTTTAGGCGTTTAAATTTTTCTTAATCTTTTTCTCAAAAAGAAGCTTATTTTTAACTCATTTCTTCATTTAATAGATATATTTATTGAGTATCTGCTCTATGCCAGACACTGTTCTATGGTTGGGAATTCATTCAACAAAATTTTCATGTAAAATTTACAATTATCCTTAAATCATCAAATAATTATTCATCTCTTAATAAAACTTGAGAACTCTAATTTCTTCTTTATATTCACATTTGACAAGTTAGTCCCAGTTAGTAAAACTTACAGTTATCTGTTTCATCTACATACTGCAAATCCATTTAGTTTATTTAGATTAATAAACCTGATCTTTCTATTGATTATTAGTAGCTATTAGTAATTAACATCTATGGAATACATCATTGAGTTCTGCATAATTTTTCTTGGGAAAAACTTTCCAATTCTTTGTTAACCCAAGTACTTATAGCCAAGGCATAAGATTTTTGAAAAACACTCTCTCCTTTGGACTTGATTAGAAACAGAAATGTAACAAATTCTTTAATTTTTCCTTTCTCTGGATAATGACAAATTTTAATATTTTCATTTAAAGGTCATTGGGATATTTTGTTAAACTAAATAAATCAAAATGAGATGATCTATCTGAAGAAAGAGAAGGTCTTTTTAGAAATTGATGAATCAACTAATTGCTATAAAATTTATTAACCAATTTGTAAAGTTTGGGAAGTAGAAAAGAGCTTATCTGATCCAGTCTTATTTATAGATGAGGAAATCAAAATCCTTGAGAAAGCACCTTATCCAAGATATCATAACTACCAGGACATATTTTATGCCATTGTGTGAAGCTATGGATAAGTACTAATGAGACTGTAATTACATTGCTTTTGTTACTTAATTGTGGAGCGGGCTTAGTCTACGTAGCTGTGAAACTAAATGGCAATAGAGAAAGGAAGGAATTGATGTTTATGGTTATATTTTGTAGTACAGTACTCTTTATGAAAGCAAAGTGTGAAAATAATTGGTTTAGCCAGGTATATAGCTGAACCATGGCCAGGTTGAATACTTGCTGGAATAACAAAAAAATGCTGCTAATATTTACTACTGAGTAACTATGGAAAAGTAGTTTAACAACTTTTATTACTTTATTATCCTGTTACTTTTTCTCTTTTGGTATTTAGTTCTTTCAGTCATGGAAAGAATATATGACCTATGCTTGAAATACTGTCTTGGAAAGACAACAGTACATAATATTAGAGAACTTAGAATCTTGATGTAGATCATACTTGATTGTGAAATATCCATGTCATTACTATTTGGGGCAAATTAACTTTTCTTGGATTTTCATTTCCTCATTTATAAATAGAAGTGGGCACTCTTGATCACAAAATCCTATGAAACCACTTTGGAAAGTGTTCATTAACTCATTTTAAGTGCTCAAGTTTTATTTCCTACTGTACCTTACTTGAAAAATTGTCTATGATGGTCAAATAAAATCCCCCATGAAGGAAATTAGAAGGTTCTTCCTGAACCTTCATGGTTCTGGTAGGAACCTTTAGGGAATGCTTTCTCCTCATTCTTACTGCCAGTTTCCAAGTGGTTTATACAAGTACTTTCATACTTTTTTATTACAGTATTTTTCAGAGAGATATTTACCTTCTTAGATTCTTGTAAATTAATTAGTTTTGTTCTTTCCAGGTTGATTTAGCAGTATTTTGCTTATCAGATGCAACTGAAAAGTTGTCTATACATCTCTTTTCCTTATTCTGAGTCTGGTATTTTCCTTCATATTATATGTATGTCAGAATAATTATGAGCATTAACTAAATAGCTTAAGTCAGCAGATCAGAAAAACACTGGATCCTTAAAGCTTGGCATAGTTGGGACAGTAAAAACTAGCATAGGTAGTGTGAAAAAATAGGCTGGATCTAACTCTAGTACCTTTATAAGCATCCAGGCAATAGCATGCTCATGGCATTAGAAAATTAGACGTCCGTGTTTAACCTTTAGGATACTTGAAAACTGAGTATATCCAAATTAAAATGGTGGATTGAGTTCAAATCATAGAATTTCCCTCTACAATACTTAAAATGATTACAGAATAGCAAAACCTAGCAAAAATATTCACCAAAAACAAACAACAGAAAATAATGTAATTGGATACTGTAAACTTCAAAAATGATGGCTAAGCAAGGAAACTGATTTCAGAAGGAAAAGGCACAACATGATTTAGCAGCTTAATCTAGCTCCGGTGTCCATATAGTATGCTAGTGAGTTGACAAAGTCCTGAGAATTATTACTGAAATATTTCCAAAACTGAGAAGCCAGCTAAGTGTGTGGTGTTTTTTTTTTTTTTTTCTTTTTAGAGAAATAATAGAAGTGGCAACTGCATAGTAATGTGGAAAATGAACTCTGGAGTTCACACATTGACTCTTTGGAGCCTCTAGTGCTGCATACTGAATTGTGACAATTATCCAAATGATCACCTTCCATTTGAATGAAATACAGATTCTAAGTAGAGGGACTTTTTCT
Organism: Neotragus pygmaeus; assembly: GCA_006410875.1. Lineage (NCBI taxonomy): Eukaryota > Metazoa > Chordata > Mammalia > Artiodactyla > Bovidae > Neotragus > Neotragus pygmaeus. The sequence goes on from SJYV01007501.1 coordinate 53,474, forward strand.
AGTACATATGATACATAATAAATTCTTAGAAGAAAGTACAGAACCAACCCAGACATTTTTTCAGATGATCTGTCTCCTCTATTGAGCATTACTTCTACCTCCATCATTCTTCAGGCTACAGAAAAATGGGGGATAACAGAAAATATGCAGCCTTCAAAATCTTATTGAAGAGAAAGTAAAATGCTCTCAAGGAGGGAACAGAATCAAGAAATCACTCAGATTTGGAGGCTTCTGTTTCTAACTAGGATATAGTAGATCATCACAAAATACCATTTCTGTTACAGTAACAAAATAAAAGGCAGACAAGTTGGGGAAAATATATTTAAAAGGCATAAGAAAGCTGTGTAAGCAAAGCAGTTTAAATAAACGAAAAATCTGGAGAGGGTAAAGTTTTGAGGTGAACAGTCTATTATCAGAGTTTTCTCCTCTGGGATTATTTTTCCAATTTTGGGTATGAGCCAGGGATTGCTCTTGGCCCATATAAAGGAACTTCATTGAAGCAAAGANGCAGTTTAAATAAACGAAAAATCTGGAGAGGGTAAAGTTTTGAGGTGAACAGTCTATTATCAGAGTTTTCTCCTCTGGGATTATTTTTCCAATTTTGGGTATGAGCCAGGGATTGCTCTTGGCCCATATAAAGGAACTTCATTGAAGCAAAGAGGAACTAATAAATATCTTGGTGTCTTGAGGGGCTGGCAACAATGTGGAATCACTGGATGCCCACTTATTTTTACCCAGGATACCTATGCTGAATTTTAGAGCTGAGTAGGAAGTTAAGGAGTCTCAGTCCAGTAGACTAAAACCACCTGCAGTCTTGCAGTTGCTCAGAAGACAAGGCTCCACTTGAGGAGTGGGACCTGCCTCAAACACATGGGTTGTTGCCTTCTCAAGGTATTTGCCTCATTTGGAAATGAAGTGGGTTGGGAGACCAAAGAACACAATGTTTAACAACCTTTGAAAGACAGAGTCCTTCAACACTTAAAAGTAATTAAAGGAATAGAAGGGCAAATTGGATGTAAAATTGGGAAATTCCAACAGAGAATCTTTTTTTTTTTTTGACCATGTCATGCAACTTGTGGGATCTCAGTTCGCTGACCAGGATTTGAACTCAGGCCATGGAAGTTAAAATGCCAAATCCTAATTCCTAGACCACCTGAAACTCCTGAGAACCAAACATTTTAAATCAAAACCAAATAGAATTTCCAGAACTGTAAAAACATTATCCAAAATGAATAATTATGTAAATTTAATAGTAAACCAGACATAGCATTAGGTAGTACAAGTGGACATGAACATAGGTCATTAGAATAATATNGAACCAAACATTTTAAATCAAAACCAAATAGAATTTCCAGAACTGTAAAAACATTATCCAAAATGAATAATTATGTAAATTTAATAGTAAACCAGACATAGCATTAGGTAGTACAAGTGGACATGAACATAGGTCATTAGAATAATATACAAACTAAAGCAAAGAGAGAATAAGGAATGCAAAACCAATACAGTATTGTAAAGCAAAATAAAGTAAAACTAAAAATTAAAAAAAAAAAGAAGAAAAGAACACAGAATGTGCCTAACATATGCCTAAATGGATCCCCAGAATGAGAGGAGAAAATAGGATTGAGATAGTATTTGAAGATATAACGATTGTAATGTTTTCTGAAGCTTAACTGGCCCTTTCACATCAGGTAGTAGTTAAAGATGGGAGAAACAGATGCATGGTTTCCTTTAATAATGTAAAGCTACAACTTGGTTCCAATATTATGGACCCAGAAAACTAAAAAATGTCCCTGAGTCTTTTGAAAATCCATCTGCCCTTTATGTATGTACCATGGGAAATAGATTGTAAAGCTTTGTTACGTAGTAGTGTTCAACAGAACTCTCTGTGGGAATGTTCTGTAGCTTTTGCTGTCCAATATTGTAGATGTTAGCCACATGTCTCGTGAGCACTTGAAATGTGCTACTGCTACTGAGGAACTCCATTTTTAATACTGTATAATTAAGAAGAGGTGGCAAGAATACATAGAAGAACTGAATAAAAAAGATCTTCATGACCAAGATAATCATGATGGTGTGATCACTCATCTAGAGCCAGACATCCTGGAATGTGAAGTCAAGTGGGCCTTGGAAAGCATCACTACGAACAAAGCTAGTGGAAGTGATGGAATTCCAGTTGAGCTATTTCAAATCCTGGAAGATGATGCTGNCTGCCGTCTATGGGGTCGCACAGAGTCGGACACGACTGAAGCTACTTAGCAGCAGCAGCAGCAGCAGCATTCTCCCTGTATGGTGTAGTTGCTTTCTTAGCTGTAAAGATCCTAAGTGTGGTGAAACCTCAGTCACATTAAAAAGAACCTAGATGGGACTTCCTTGGTGATACATTGGAGAATCCACCTGCCAATGCCGGAGACATGGATTCGATCCCCAGTCAGGGAAGATTCTTCATGCTGAGTAGCAACAAAGCCCAAGTGCTGAAAATACCGAGCTAGTGGTCTAGAGCCTGAAACCCACAACTACTGAATCCGAGTGCTGCAACTACTGAAGGCCTCGTGCCCAAAGCCCATGCTCCCGAATAAGAGAAGCCACCTCAGTGAGAAGCCCGTGCAATGCAGTGAAGAGTAGGTCCTGCTCCTTGCAACTGGAGAAAGCCTGAACACAGCAACGGAGACCTAGCACAGCCAAAAATTAATTAAGAAAAAAAAGAACCTGGGTGGATCAAGTCTCCTTATATTATAGGAGACCAGAAACCCAGGGCAAGCTGACTTACACAACAAAGAGAAGGAAAATGAGAGCTTGCTTTGTAGCGAATGTCACAGTCAGGCTCAGGTAGGGCTTGATCCAGAAGCTTACACTGTGTCTCCACCATGTCAGCCGAATCTCTGAGCCCCGTCCCCACCTCAGGGCCCGATCCCAGCTCTGCTCCCTCCCTGTGATCTCTCGATGGCCAGTGATTCCCACTTCTCCCCGTTATACCCTGAGAACCCACAGTCAGGAGAACTGAGTGGTTTCTCCACACAGAGATCTGAGACTAGGTCACGTGCCCATCACTGACCCACTCCCTCCAGGTGGCCCAAGCATCAGGACACACTGATCGACTGGACCAGTTCAGCTCCTCCTCAGGGTAGGAAAGCATCCATCTCCTTGTTATCTCACGGCTCAGAAAAGAGAAGGGGCAACTTTGACAAAAGAAAAGCAGGTGGTCTTGGTGAAAGGGGGGCAGTGATACCAGGGTCCAGAAGCTTCCCAGCCAGTGTTCGCCTCACACCCCTCCCTCCTAAATCGAGCAGGACTCACCATCAGGTTGCAGCACCGACAACTTGTGACGCTTCTTCATTTAGAAATGCTGCTGAGGGCATTCACACACTTTAGATTGCACCGGGCGTGAGATCCGGCAGCCCCTCCCAGGGGCAGCTCGCCTCCCATCTGGCCTCCCCCCGACGGCCCATGGCCGCAGTGACCAGCGCCACTTCACGCCTCCCACGCGGCTCACCGGGCAGCAGATGCCCCTCCCAAGCACAAGTTCATTAACCTCCCGATCGCCACGCCTTGAGCAGGGCCAGTAGAGTTTTATCACCTTCCTGCCAGCCTGGGACTCAGGCCCAAGGCAACAGAGGGCTTGGCCCTGGCTCCACATGGGCCCGTGGCAAAGAAGGACGAAGCCGTGGGGTCTGCTAATAAAAACAGGCCCTACGTTCCCTCCGGGAGCGGGGAACTGACCTCCCTCCCTCCACATCCCCCACCCATCGCCTGGCAATCAAGGCTCATCCAAACGCACACTGAGAGCGCTAGCACGTCTCGCTGGCTATTAATTTAAAAAAAATAAGTAGGGAACAGTTGCTGTTCATTTGCTCAGCTTCCTGCTCACAGGACCGTCGCAGATTACAGTGCTAATTAAGAGAGGGCATGTGCATGTGGGGAAGGTACCATTTTCTGAACGGCTGATCCATGGCGACCAGCCCTGCGGTCTGGGCAACAAGGGGCCTCAGGAAGCCGTTCAGCAGCATGGCTATTGATTGATGGTGTTCATGCCCTCCCAGACCAGACAGCCTGCCCGAGAAGGAGGTGGGCATCAAAATCAGTGGAGGAGAGACATGGGCGGAAATGGCCACTTACAGAGGGCACACAGGCCGGGACTGCTGACCGGGCCTTCTTGGAGCGTTCACACGTGCTTAGTCACTCAGTCGTGTCCGACTCTTTGCGACTCTTTGGACTGTAGCCTGCCAGGCTCCTCTGTCCATGGGATTTTTCAGGCAAGAATACTGGAGTGGGTTGCCATGCCTTCCTCCAGGGGGTCTTCCCAACCCAGGGACTGAACCCAGATCTCCTAGGTCTCCTGCATTTCAGGCTGATTCTTTACCCACTGAGCCACGCATGTATCCTGCTTAATCTCCAGGATAGNGGATTTTTCAGGCAAGAATACTGGAGTGGGTTGCCATGCCTTCCTCCAGGGGGTCTTCCCAACCCAGGGACTGAACCCAGATCTCCTAGGTCTCCTGCATTTCAGGCTGATTCTTTACCCACTGAGCCACGCATGTATCCTGCTTAATCTCCAGGATAGGATTGTCAGATTGATGGTGTCATCTCCTGGTCCCCATCCAGGCAGAGGGATATCAACTGACCTGTCCAGTGTCCTTTGTTATCTACCGCAGTGGTCCCCAGCCTTTTTGGCACCAGGGGTCGATTTCATGAAAGACAATTTTTCCACAGACTGGGGGTGAGGGGATGGTTTGGGGATGATTCAAGCATATTACATTTATTGTGTGCTTTTTTTCCCTAATCTATAATGCTGCTGCTGATCTGACAGGTGGTACCAGTCCTTGCCCCAGAAGTTGGGGACGCCTGATCTACTGTATTACGTAGGCTTTCTGCTAGGCTGGCACAACCACGTGCCATAGTCTGGGGACTTAAACAACGGAGACTTCTTTTCTCACCATCCCAGGAGCAAGGTGTTGGCAGGCGGGCTTTCTTCTGAGGCCCGTCCTCGGCTTGCACAGAGCCACCTTTTCATTGTGCCCCCACGTGGCCTTTTCTCTGTGCCTGCCCATCCCGGGTGTCTCTCTTGGTGTCCAAATGTCCCCTTCTTGGAAGGACGTCAGTCAGAATGGGTTTGCCCTAACAGCCTCATTGTGTCTTAATTACTCTTTCTAGGCCCTATCCCCATCTGAACAATTAGGGTTTGGGCTTCAGTATCTGAATTCGCTTTGAGGGGCGGGGGGTGGAATTTAGTCCCTAGTGAAGTGAAAGTTGCTCAGTGGTGTCCAACTCTTTTCAACCCCATGGACTATACAGTCCATGAAATTCTCCAGGCCAGATATCTGCCCAATTCAGCAGAAGTTGTGACGTGCCTACAGGACCTGAACCCTTGGTAATGGGTGAGAAAAGTGCATATTCAGGAAGAATCTGATGCCTTTAAACATTTTTTAAATTTTATTTTATTATTACTTATTTTATTTATTTTTGGCTGCGCTGAGTCTTCCTTGCTGCGCCCGGGCTTTCTCTAATTGCGGTGAGTAGGGGCTACTCTCCAGTTGCGGTGTGTGCTGATTTCTCTTATTGCAGAGCACCGGCTCAGGAGTCGGGGTGCACAGGTTTAGTTGCTCCATATGTGGGGTCCTCCTAGACCAGGGATCAAACCCGTGTCCCTGCATTGGCAGGCAGGTTCTTAACCGCTGGACCACGAGGGACATCCCTTTAATGTTTTTTGTTATTTGTGGACTTTTACAGAAAATACTAAGTGCCGGGGTTCACTGATAACTTGGCCACACTGAGTGGCTTGCAGGATCTTAGTTCCTTGATGGAACCTGGGCCCCAGCAGGGAAAGAAGAGAGTCCTAACCACTGGACCGCCAGGGAATCCCCACAGTAACTATGTTTTAAACGCCTTACAAATATGAACTCATTAAATCTCCATGGTAACCATCTGTAACGGTGCTTCACTTATCCTCATTGTACAGATGGGGAAACCGAGGCACTGAGAGCCCAAATACCTTGTCATTTCACAGTCGAGCTGGATTCCACCTGTCCTGTTTTTCATCCGGTGGCATTACCTTTCTTCTTGTTAAGGACATATCGGGACCAAAAGCAGAAGAGATCAAAGATGCCATCTACGTGACCATGGAAATCCTGTCCAACTGGGGCAACACGTCGTGGGTGGGCCTCACGGAAGTTGAGTTCTTCGACCTGAACAACACAAAGCTCTACGTGTCGCCCCATGACGTGGATATCCGGAACGCAGACATGCCGGGGGACCTGGGCCACCTGGTCAACAGAAACCTAGCTGTAAGTGGAGGCGGTCCTGAGTGAGCCTTGGCCGCATGCTGTAATGCATTTTTTTCTGTCCAGGATAAGTCCACGGTGAGGGTGCGGGTGTGGGGAGCGGAAGGATGTTGTGAGTGTTTCAGCCATTCATTTGGGCAGAGTGGGGAGGAGCCTAGGAACAAGGTACAGGCAGAGCCTCCAAACGGTACCCCCCATACCCTGAGCGCTTTCCAGATCCCCACTCAATGGGGCTTTCTTTGGGGGTTTGGGGGACAAAGAGGAGCCAATTCACCTGCTTTATCTACCTTTGTGGTTTGCCCCAGTCATCACCACCAGACACAGGACATGGGGAGGGGGAGTGTCATTGAGACCCTTGTTTTGTAGACGAAAAACTGAGACTTGGACAAGGGCACTGACTTGGTCAAGGTCACAGAGCTGGAAGGAGCGGGAAGGGCAAACCCTGCAGCCTGGCCCAGGGCCCATGTCCCCCCTCCGGGCCCTGCTCCCCGGGACACAGAAATACACTTAGAAAACACAGAACGTTGCTTTCTTTCAAATATGTAAAAGTTAAAGAAAGAAAAGCTCTGGCATTTTCTCTTCCTGCCACTTGCAAGCTGGACACAGGTGACTGAGGTCAGCTGAGACAGACTGCCCAGCACTGACGTCCGTACTGTGCTGTGGGCTTTAGCATCCATCACCTTGACCTCTGGGAGGGGCCCGGAACACAGGACCAGAGGTTGCCTCTGGGTCATGGAACGTGCCGAACAAGGGACAGGGGCGATAGGAAGGCTTTCTCTGGGATGCTTTTTTGTACCTTTTTAATTTCCTGCTCTGGACACATATTTTTCTATTCCAAAAAACAAATTGTTAGATTTTTTTCAAAAATTTTACGTATGCATTTATTTTTGGCCGTGCCGAGTCTCGTTGCTGCACTCAGGCTCTCTCTAGCTGTGGCCAGCGAGGCCACCCTTTGCTGCGGGGCACAGACTTCTCACAGCGGTGGCTCCCCTTGTTGTGGAGTGCAAGCTCTAGGCACTTGGGCTTCCGCAGTTGCGGCGCCCGGGCTCCAGAGCGTGAGCTCACTAGTTGTGGTGCATGGGGTTACTTAGCCCTGTGGGATGTGGGATCTGCCCAGACTGGGAATCAAACCCGTGTCCACTGCATCAGCAGGCGCATTCTTACCCACTGTGCCACCAGGAAAGTCCAAACTATTAATTTTTTAAAAAGAATTGAAAATGAAGACGGTTGTCACGGTTGTAGTTCTTGCCTCGTGCCAGGCACAGTGCTAAGTAGGTCGTATGTATAATCTTATTTAAACATAACAGTGCACAGACCCGAGAAGCAGAAAGGCCTGGCTCCAAGCTTAATCACGTACTGCTTCATGACCACCAGTAACTTACCTAACATCTACTTGGTTTTCTCATCTGTGAAACGGGGATCATAGTGGCACTTACCTTGATACAATAGTAAGGATCAATGTAAATATAAAGAACTTGGCACCACGCCTCTGAAAGAGCTCTGAAACACCAGCCGTTGCTGTTTTCATTGTTACCAGTCTTAGTAATAGTAATACAGCGAGTGCTAAGTAGCTTCAGTTGTATCTGACTCTTTGCAATGCCATGGACTATAACCTGCCAGGCTCCTCTGTCCATGGGATTCTCCAGGCAAGAATACTGGAGTGGGTTGCCATGCCCTCCTCCAAGGGATCTTCCCGACCCATGGATCAAACCCATGTCTCTTTGTCTCCTGCATTGGCAGGCGAGTTCTTTACCACTAATGTCACCTCNATGGGATTCTCCAGGCAAGAATACTGGAGTGGGTTGCCATGCCCTCCTCCAAGGGATCTTCCCGACCCATGGATCAAACCCATGTCTCTTTGTCTCCTGCATTGGCAGGCGAGTTCTTTACCACTAATGTCACCTCTGTGAAGCAAATATTATGCCCATTTAAAGAAAAAGAAGCCAAAAAGGAGGGCTTTGAGATCCCCAGTTCTAGATATTCAGGTTCTGGTCTTGACTCTGTGGCCTTGGGCATCTTACCTACCTTCTCTGAGAGTCAGCTTTTTTCCTCCTCCTGTAGAATGGGAGTGGGAGGCCTGGATAATCCATGTGATTCTTATTTTGCCAGCAAGAGACCCTGAGTCTGGCTTGCTATAGCAAATTTTTGGAAAGAAAATGTGTTGCAAGCCTTTTGCATAGCTGGCATATTCACCGAGACACAGGCCAGAATCGGACAGGCCCCGTGGAAAACTTGGGGATTCTGGGTAACATCCAGGGATGCCTGAACACCGGAAGTTTGGTCATTATTTTTGGTGGGAGGCTGCCCTGTTTGTTGGTTGATTGATTGCTTAAATGACTTGTCATTTTGTCTTCCTGCTGGGGATATCCAGTCCCAGGAGAGGAAGGCTGATGGACCAACCTGACTAGGAGGCCCAGGCACCTTGGTGCCAGTTCCACTAAGATGCCCCAGTGGGACAGGGAGGGAATCCTGCCTGAGGATTCATGGCTGTTACTGAAGGAAAGGCAGTGTAGACGTGAGATAGCCAAGAAACACCGCCTGTCCACAGGGCTGGACAGAGCGGGGTTTGAGCCCTCTTAAAGATCATGAAGGAAACAGGTCCCCCCGTGGGCCACGGCCGCTTGGATGCTCTGGCCTTGCATTCCTTTGTCTTCTGCTTCAAGTCTGTGGACTCCCGCGTGTGCCGCTGGGGCTTGGACCAGCCCTCACCAAACCTCTCCAGTCCCCCTCGTGTACAAGGCAGCGAGTGGCATTTTGGAAGTCTGCTGGACAGAACAGCACACACCAGGGGCGATAAAAAGCATCGTTGGATTTGATGGGGACCAATTCTGATGATTACTCTCCCCTTTCCTCTGCTTAGCAGAGGCTGACGAGCTTTGCCGTGTCACAGCAGTGTGGACTTTAGCCCAGGGTTTTGGTGGGTCTTTTTTGTTTTTTGTTTAATTTTGGGCCTTGAGACTGGGACGTGAGACAGCTGTCTCACCCTAAGCGGCTGGATCTCCGGGCCCAGCTGTGGGTGGGCTGGATTCCTCCTTTCATTCCGGTCTGGGGTCTCTCTGATAGTCATCGTGTGTGCCAGGTCTGGGGCCACCAGAGCACACCACCTCTCAGAACCATCACGTCTCACTGGGCCTCGGACGTCCCTTGCTGAATTTCACGTGAACTTTGAGATAGCTCTCCCCATTTGGTAAATGGGAAAACCAAGTCTCCAGGAAGACGAGTGACTCCCCCAGGCCCCACTGCTGTGGAGTGGCTGGGCTCCCCTGGAAGCTGAACAGATGGTACCTAAAAGCAGAGTCTGGATTTGAAAGAGAAGTTACTTCAGTGGATGTGATTGGGGGACACGTGGAGGGTGTGAGTGCCCCGTGTTTGGTGCAAACCCTCCTCCTGCCCTGCCTGCCCCATCTCTCTCATCGGCCTCCCCCCAGGCTCATGGCCTCAAGATGACTCGAAATTTATACACCCAGCCCTGTCTGCTTCTCTGAGTTCCTGACTCGAATGTCAGTTTCTGCTCCATGTCTCAACCTCAGAGATCTAAAACCTAAGTTTCAATTCCCCTGCCCAGGGCCACATCTCTTCCTCCTCCAGCAGCCTTTTGCTCAGAAAATAGTATTCTCATCTGCTCAGCTGCTAAGCTCACCACTTCCTTGATTGCCGCACTCCCCCCTTTCCTTCAAGCACATTCACCCATCCTGTTGATTCTGCCTCCAACACAGAGCCTGGACTTGTCCCCTTCTCTCCATTTCCATTGATTCCTCCCAAGTCTCTCTCATTGGAACATTAAACAGCCGCCTTTCATGCCTTTCTTCCATTCTTGCTCCATCCACTCCATTTTCCACCCTGTACCCAAAGGGAGCTTTTACAAATGTTACCTCCCCTGATTAAAACCTCTGCCGTGACTTTCTGGGAGAAATGGGATGCCTCCCTGTGATCCAGGAGGCTCTCTGTAAACACACCTCCAGCTCCTCTCTGCCTATTGCACCCACCAGTCTCCAGAAGCCACAAGGCTCCCTTCTGCTCCTCTGATCTGCCAAGCTCGTTCTCACCTCTGGGTTCAGCCCTTGCTGCCTCCTCTGTCAAGAGCATGCCTCCTTCAGATGTTCACGTGGCTCCTTCCTTTCTCCTCACTCAGATTTCAGCCCAGCTATCACTTTCTCAGTAAGACCTTCCCTGACCCTACAAACTGGAGGAGTTCTGTTCCCTCTCCACCGCAGTTTCTACACATCAGCCTTTCTCATTTTCTTCAGAGCACTTCTAGCTCTAAAAAATGATCCTGTTCGCTTGTTTCTGATCCAACTCCTCCCATCAACCTGTAAGTTCTTGTCTGCCCTATTCACACTATATTCCCAGAACAAAAAGCAATACATTTTTGAAGTTTTTTGTAAAAAAAATAATTATAATCTCACAGAAAATTAAAAAAAAAAAAAGAAAAGTGCAGAAAAGAGAATGGCAATGCCAAAAGTTGTTTTTTTTTTTTTGAAAGAATCAATAAAATGAATAAACCTCAATTGAGCAAAGAAAGGGGGGAAATATTCGAACTACTAAAATCAGAAATCAAAAGGGGGCCATTACTACCAAACTTACAGAAATAGAAGGGAATTTTTTATTCCCTTTTATTGTGGGAATATTATGAACAATTTTATGCCAAGTTAGATATCCCAGATGAAATGGACAGATTCCTAGAAAGACATGAATTACCAAAACTGACTCAGAAGGAAGAAAAAATCTGATTAGACCTATAGCAAGAAAAGAGACTGAATTAGTAATCAATAAATAAATAAAGAAGAAAAGCCCAGGACCAGATGGCTTCACAGGTGAATCTTACCAAATATTTCAAGAATTAATACCAGTCCTTTACACACTGTCCTAAAATATGAAAGAGGAGGGACCACTTCCCAACTTATTTTCCAAGGCCACTATTACCCTGAAACCAGAACCAGACAAAGCCATCAGAAGAAAACTACAGACCCGTCTTGGCCCTTATGAATATAGATGTAAAAATCCTCAATAAAACATTATCAAATCAAATCTAGTAGCGTATAAAAAGATTTATGTATCAAGACCTAGTGGAATTTATTCCAAGAATGCAAAGCTTTCAAGAAATGAAAATCAGTCCCCCTGATACAATAAAGGGGGAAATAATCACGTGGCATCTTAATAGACACAGAAGAGGCATTTGATAAAATTCAGCATTCTTTAATGATAAAAACGTCAACAAACCAAAAACAGAAGGAAGGATCCTTAATCTGATAAAGGGTATCTGTGAAAATCCATGGCTAACGTCATACTGAATGGGGAAAGACTAAATGTTTACCCCTAAGATCAGAAATGGGTCAAGGATGCCTACTTTTCACCAGTTCTATGCAACACTGTTCTGGAGATTCTACTCAAGAAAGTTAAGCTAGGAAAAGTTGGAAACAAAGAAATAAACCATATTTGCAAGTGATATGATCTGAAGGATCAAGAAAATCTTAAAGAATCTGCAAAAATTACTGATAAAGCTAAAATCAACTTCAGCAAGTTTAAAGGATAAAAGGTCAATATACAAAAATCAATTGTATTTCTATACACTAGCAANAACAAAGAAATAAACCATATTTGCAAGTGATATGATCTGAAGGATCAAGAAAATCTTAAAGAATCTGCAAAAATTACTGATAAAGCTAAAATCAACTTCAGCAAGTTTAAAGGATAAAAGGTCAATATACAAAAATCAATTGTATTTCTATACACTAGCAATGAAATATCCAAAAAGGGAGTTAAGAAAATTCTATGTATAATAGCATTAAAAAGAATAAAATACTTAAGGATAAACTTCATCTAAGAAGTGAAAGACTTGTACATTGAAAAGTATCAAATATCGTTGACAGAATTTAAAGATGACCCAAATAATGAAAGATGAAAATATATCTGTGTTCACGGATTGGAAGACTTAATACTATTGACATGGCAATGCTCCCAAATAATCTATAGAGTCAATGTAATCCTATCAAAATTCCAACTGCCTTTTTTTTTTTGGTGGAAATTGACGAGCTCGTAAAATGTTTATGGAAGTTCAGAGAATATAGAATAGCCCTCAAAAGTGTTGGGAAAAAACAAAGTTGGAAGACTCACACTTCCCAATTTCAAAACTTACTGCCAAGTCACAGTAATTAAGACTTTGTGGTTCTGGCTTAAGTATAGACATATAGATCAATGGAATGCAACTGAGACTGCAGTAATAGATGCATACGTCTATTGTCAATTGTTCTTTAACAAGAATGCCAATCCCATTCGATGAGGAAAGAATAATTTTGTTTCAACAAATGGCATCAGGACAACTGGATCTCCACATGCAAAACAATTAAGTTGGACTCTTCCCTCACACCATCTACAAAAGCTAACTCAGTGGATCAAAGACCTTGAAACTTTTATAGTTTTAAGGCCATAAAACTCTTTGATGAAAACATAGGTGCAAATCTTCGTAGCTTGGACTTTTTCAATGGAGTTTTAGGTACGACACCCAAAGCATAAACAACAACAACAAAAAATAGATAAGACCTCATCAACATTTTGAAACATTTTTTGCTTTGAGGAACATTATCAAGAAAGTGAAAGACAACCTACAGAAAAGGGAGAAACTGTTTGCAGATCATATATCTGGGAAGAGCCTTGTATCCAGATTATATAAAGAACTCAGATGCAACAGCAAAAAGACAAACAGCCCAGTGAAAAAAGGCCAAAGTACTTTGAATAGATATTTCTCAAAATATTTACAAATGGCCAACAAGCACATGAAAAGATGCTCAACATTATTAGTCATTCAGGTCAGTTCAGTCACTCAGTCGTGTCCGACCCTTTGCGACCCCATGGACTGCAGCATGCCAGGCTTCCCTGTCTATCACCAACTCCCAGAGCTTGTTCAAACTCATGTCCATCGAGTCGGTGATGCCATCCAACCATCTCATCCTCTGCCGTCCCCTTCTCCTCCTGCCTTCAGTCTTTTCCTCATTACTTATTAGGGAGATGCAAAGCAAAACCACAAAGACATTCTTCATACCCATTAGTTTGCTATACNATCGAGTCGGTGATGCCATCCAACCATCTCATCCTCTGCCGTCCCCTTCTCCTCCTGCCTTCAGTCTTTTCCTCATTACTTATTAGGGAGATGCAAAGCAAAACCACAAAGACATTCTTCATACCCATTAGTTTGCTATACTTAAAAAAAAAAGAAAACAGAAATAACAAGTGTTGTAAACATATGGAAAAACTGGAATCATCATGCCTTGCTGTTGGGAATGTAAGAGGAAAATGGCACAGCCGTTGTGCAAAACAGTGTGGCAGTCCCTCAGAACGTTACATGTAGGGACTTCCCTGGTGGTCCAGCGGCTGAGACTCTGCACTCCCAGTGCGGGGCCTCGGGTTCCATCCCTGGTGGGGAGAACTAGATCCCACATGCTGTAACTAAGATCCAGCACAGCCAAATCAATACATGATTTTTTAAAATTAAATATACAGTTACCATGTGACCAACCATTTCCACTTCTAGGTATATATCCAAGAAAATTAAAAACATATATCACACAAAAACTTGTACACAAATGTTCATAGCAGTGTTATTCGTAATGACCAAAAGGTGGAAATAACCCAGATGGCCATCAGATGATGCACGGATAAACATCTGTGGTCTGTCCACACAATGGGATATTATTTGGTCATCAACAGGAGCAAAGTCTTGAATAAACTTGGATAAACTAGACAGCATCATGCCGAATCACTAGACAGCATCATGCTGAAAGATGAAAGTTGGACATAAAAGGCCATATATGTTGTATGACAGCATTTATATGAAATGTCCAGAATAGGCAAGTCCGTAGAGACAAAAGGTAGTCTAGTGGGTACCAAGGACGGGGGAAATGAAGGAATGGGGAGTGACTGCTAAAGGGTACGGGGTTTCTTTGAGGGGCAATAAAAGTATGCTGGAAACAGATCATGGTGATGGTTGGACAACCGTCTAAAAAACCACTGGCTCGTCCACTTTAAAATGGTGGTTTTATACGTGTGAATTTTATCTCCCTTTCTTTTGGCCATGCTCCGTGGCATGCGTCCCCTGCAGTGGAAGCGTGGAGCCTTAACCACTGCGCTGCCAGAGCAATCCCTCAATTTTTAATAAGGTATAGAGAGGTTCCATGTGCTTTGTCTTGCTTCCCCAGTGGTAACATCCTATGTGACCACAGTACATCATCAAAACTAGGACACGGACATTAGTGTAACGAGCAGAGCTTCATAGGCTTGTTTGTGCATGTGTGTGTGTACACGTTCTTTTCAATTTTGTCATGTGTAGATTCGTGTAACCACCACCACAGCAAGATACAGAGGAGTTCCATCACCTCAAAGGAGTTCCCTCGTGGGACCCTTTCTAACCGTCCCACCCGCTGCCTGTCCCTAACGCAGGCGGCCATCAATCTGTTCTCTATAATATTTGTCATTTCAAGAAGGTCATAGGGACCTGCCCGGCAGGTCTAAGGCAAAGATTCCGTGCTTCCAGTGCAGGAGATGCGGGTTCAATCCCTGGTTGAGGAACTAAGATCCCACATGCCACACTGCACAGCAACCCCCACCCCACCCCAAATGCCATATGCATGGGATCATACTGTATGTAACCTTTCTGAGACTGACTTTTTCCCACTCAGGGTAATGCCCTTGGGGCTCCCCTGGTGGTTCAGATGGTAAAGAATCGGCCTGCAATTCAGGAGACCCAGGTTTGATCCCTGGGTGGGGAAGATCCCCTGGAGAAGGGAATGGCTGCCCACCCCAGTATTCTTGCCTGGAGAATCCCATGGACAGAGGAGCCTGGCGGACTGCAGTCCATGATGTCGCAAAGAGTCGGATATGACTGAGCAACTAATAGCAACAACAGCATAATGCCATTGACACCTGTCCAAACTGCTGCACCAACAGTTCGTCCCCTTCTTTAAAAAATGTATTTATTTTCGGCTGTGCTGGGTCTTTGCTGCTGCACAGGCTTGCTCTCGTTGTGGCAGGTGGGGGTTACTCGCTAATTGTGAAGCTCAGGCTCCTCATTGCGGTGGCATCTCTTGGGGACAGACCACAGGCTCTCAGACACGTGGGCTTAGTTGACCCGCACACGGGGGCTCTTCCCGGACCAGGGATCAAACCTGTGTCCCCTGCATTGGGAGACGAATTCTTTTTTTTCTTCAAATAACCTGTTTATTTTATTTGGAGTCCTCTGGGTAGTATTTTTAAATTTTATTTATTTTCTAATTGAAGGATAATTGCTTTACAGAATTTTGTTGTTTTCTGTCAAACCTCAACATGAATCAGCCATGCTAAGTTGCGTCAGTCGAGTCCGACCCCTTGAGACCTCATAGACGGCAGCCCACCAGGCTCCTCTGTCCACAGGATTATCTAGGCAAGAACACTGGAATGGGTTGCTGTTTCCTTCTCCGAATCAGCCATCAGTTCAGTTCAGTTCAGTTGCTCAGTTGGGTCCAACTCTGCAACCCCATGAATCGCAGCACGCCAGGCCTCCCTGTCCATCACCAACTCCCAGAGTTCANGTCTCTTACTCCTCACCCTGTGGGATGAAGAGCACCGTAAGAGGACCAGAGCACACCATCGGTTGGCAAACTAAGGTTTTGTTCATGGAGCATACCTTTTAGTTGGGAGAGGGAGAAAATAAGATAATTATATTGTATCAATGTATTAGATGGTTATCAGTGCTATGGAGGGAAATAAAGTTGGGAAGTGTTATAAGGAGAGTATATTCCTTTGTGTGTGTGTTGGTTTTAAAGAGAATGATCAGTACAAGTCTCTTTAAGAAGGTGACTGAACAGTATTTTTCATTAGAATGGATATGGGATGTTTATATTTGTTTGAACTAAAATTTGAACTCATTTTGACTGAAGGAATGAGGGTGGGATTTATTGTGTACCTTCTAAGTGTTATACTAGATATTTTATATACCTCCTTCCAATTAACGCTTGCTGAAGTCTAAAAGGCATTATTTTCCAGTCCATATACCTAATAAGTATCAGAGTAAGGATTGTATTTAGATGTAAGACTTCTAGTAGTCATGTATGGATGTGAGAACTGGACCATAAAGAAGGCAGAGTGCTGAAGAATTGATGCTTTTGAACTGTGGTGCTGGGAAAGGCTTGAGAGTCCTTTGGACAGCAAGATCAAACCAGTCAATCTTAAAGAAAATCAACCTTGAATACTCACTGGAAGGACTGATGCTGAAGCTCCAATACTTTGGCCACCTGATGCTAAGAGCCATCTCATTGGAAAAGACCCTGATGCTGAGAACGATTGAAGGCAGAAGGAGAAGAGAGCAATAGAGGGTGAGATGGTTGGATGGCATCACCGGTTCAATAGACGTGAACTTGGGCAAACTCCTGGAGTTGGTGAGGGACAGGGAAGCCTGGCGTGCTGCAGTCCATGGGGTTGCAGAGTTGGATAGGACTTGGTGACTGAACAATAACAACTTCAATGTTTGTGCTGTTTCTAAAGAGTAAATGAAGGCATAGTAATTATAATAAGGAGTCATAAAAATATCATGCTATTACCTAGGTCATAATATTAACTTTTAGCAAAGTTAAATGGAATTTTATCGATGAAGAAATGGATCATTTGATATACTCAAAAATTCATATTTCACTAAGGATAGCAAATCTCAGGCTTTCCTGGTAGCTCAGTGGTAAAGCATCCGCCTGCCAGTGCAGGAGACACAGGTGTGATCCCTTATCTGGGAGAATTCCACATGCCATGGAGCAACTAAGTCCATGTGCTACAACTATTAAGCCTGTGCTTGAGAGCCCAGGAGCCCTATATAGCCTGTGCTCCTCACCAAGAGAAGCCACTGCAATGAGAAGCCCTCTCATTGCTACTAGAGAGTAGCCCCGCTCACCACAACTAGAGACAAGCCTGCAGCAACAAACACCCAGCACAATCAAAAATAAATAAAGAAAATTATAAAAAAAAAAATCATAGCAGATCTCTTTTCTTTTGAAAATGTGGTATTGTAAGAGTGAAAAGATAAATTTTGAGTAGTTATATGTCAAATAGGTATGTTGAGTAATTTCCAAACTTGTTAATAAAATATATCAGTATAGTGGGGGCTTAGAAATTTCATTCCCTTATTAATACAGCTAACTGGAAGTTTCTATGACTTTTTAATATTTTGACTCATTTGTCTTAATTTAACTGGAGTCAGGCTTTCCTTTGTGAAGTACTATTTTCCTTAAACTGGGAACCTACTAATAATTTTAGTTTTAAAAAAAGTTGTGGCAAAAGGACTTTTCCAATTCTTGGCAGGTTTGAAGTTCATTGCAATTTTACTGTGGATAGAAATCTTTCCAAAGGGGGGAAATCACTCTACAAAGGAAAACTTTGAATCCTTTTCTCTCATGTGACTTGAACATAAAATGATTTTAACAGCCATGTATGAATCTGAACATTATTCTTAGTTGTTTAGTACTTCAAAAGCACTTTCAGAAGGGAATTGTTTTGCTTATTTGTGATTCCAAATCAAATACACAGAGAGATTTGGGAAATTTGCAACAGGAAGTAATCTCAGTTCTGTGTAGCCACTAATCTGGTGCAGAAAAATTCAACTTTTATGAACAAAGGAAAAGCAATCTCTTTTAAGTTGTAAATACAAGTCAGTGTAGCTTGTATTGTTTTAATAACTAAAATGAAGAAGCTGACTGTAAGTTCATTTTTTGAACTACATTCCTAGAATCATTTTAGACTTGACTGTGTCCTGAGAAACCTAATTGAACAGATTTCCTACTCTATAGGAATATTCTCTTTATGTGTTACTACATTAATAACTTTTAGTATCTACATATATCTTTAGAGTTATATATAACTCTTTCATATTTTTCACTTCACTTAATCTTGACAACTCTATGAGGCAAATATTCCCATTTATGTATGGATAAGAGAGATTTTGAGGTTTACCCAAGATCATCTAGTTAGTGAGTGATAGGACCAGTATAAGAAGCCAGGTCTTTTGATGGCAAATCTGATGCATTTTGCATCATATCATCTTGTCTTTTTATGTGCATTTCTTAGTTTGATATCACAGTGTTGGCTCCAGTCAAGTTCATGATCAATTAAAATCTGTAGATCTTTTTCATATGTTTTAAAGTCAGATTCTCATCCTGTACATCTGTAATTGGTATTTTGAACTTAAATATAAGACTTTGTTTATTCTCATTCATTTTCATTTTGTTATTTTCTACTTATTGTTCTAGCCTTCTGAGGTCTTTTCAGTCTTGATTCTGTTATCCAATTTATTATTTCTTTCAGCTGTGTGTCAACAGCAAATTTTATAAGTAGAGTGTCTTTGTGATTATAGAAGCTATCCTAGTAGTCTAGTATTCTGTGTGCTTGTTACATAGTTGGAACTTAATAAGTGATAATTGATTTAAAAAGTTATTTGTACAGGGCAGAGAAAAAACTCACATAGAATCTCTTACCAAAAAAAAAAATATATCCTCTATATAACTACTTTCAATTTTGGATATAAATATTGCAATATTACCATAGCACCATTATGGTTCTTGTATTTTGTTATGTTTATAAATAATGTTTTTCATGGTAAATATAGTGGCTAACTAATTTCCTTTCTCATATCAACTTGTTATCAGTATTTTAAGAATCCATTGCCTTATAACTCTAGTTTTCTGAAACTGGCCTACTCTGGCTAAGGACCAGAGAATTTCTATTGGGGGCCTGAAGAGAAGAAATCTAGTTGTCAAGAGGGCTATTGAACTTATTTTACAGCTGTATTTATATAGCAAAGAGAGGTTTTTACTCAGATGTAGGTTTAAAATTAGTANTCTAGTTTTCTGAAACTGGCCTACTCTGGCTAAGGACCAGAGAATTTCTATTGGGGGCCTGAAGAGAAGAAATCTAGTTGTCAAGAGGGCTATTGAACTTATTTTACAGCTGTATTTATATAGCAAAGAGAGGTTTTTACTCAGATGTAGGTTTAAAATTAGTAAAAATAACTTTCTAAAGAAATTTGTATTCATATGAGGTATAAGATTGAGACAATGTCAGTTGTCTGTGCTTATTGTCTTTTTATGTAGAGTGTTTTATGAGTGTTGCTAGGGCTTCCCTGGTGGCTCAGCTGATAAAGAATTTGTCTCCAGATTTTGGGTTTGCCTGCAGGATACTTGGATTTGATCTCTGGGTCAGGAAGATCTCCTGGAGAAGGGAATGGCTACCCACTCCAGTATTCTTGCCTGGAGAATCTCATAAACAGAAGAGCCTGGAGGGCTACAGTCCAGGGTCACAAAGAATCGGACACTTCTGAGTGACTAAGCATGCACACATAAGTGGTACTGATGAAGGCATTTTGGTGGGAGGTTGAAGTCCCTCAAGCCACCTGTAGGTGCCATCACTGTTTGTGTATTATGGGAGTGTTCATTGCCAGTAACTTAGCATCTGTTTGCTTTCACGGTCTTACTATGCTCTTTATAACTCTTTGCAAGCAGTAAATTTATAATTTTCTATATAGGCAGTTACCTTGGTGAAATGAAAGAAACATTGTGCAAAAATATATTAACAGTTAGTATTGGTTTTGTAGATGGAAGTAAAAGTTTTTGGATAATTTGCTACAGTAATGATATGATGTAATATAAAATTTATTTTATTAACTACTTATTTTAATAGCTTTATTAATTGTTTTAATTCTCTACTTATGAAATTAATACGATCCAGAAAGAGATTAAAGTTAAGTCCCTAATTAAAGCCTTCAGTTGTATTTTAGGGCATCTCATGGTAGAACCTATTTAATAATAGTTGCATTCTTGTGGATTCATGAAGATCTTGGGCTATAGCTCCATCCATTGTCAAAGCCTACTGTATTTCACTTTTTAAAAAAATAGTTTTTGATCTTTTACATTTTTACATTTTTTCAATTTTGTGTATTTTTGTGCTTAAATGGAAGATAAATTCTAATTGTCTGAATCTTCAAGCAAATTAAACATAATTTTTAGTGTTCTGGGAATTAGAGGCTCTCATAAATACCATTACTCAAAAAGATACAAAATTTTTCATCCTGAGAAAACTTGCTTTTATGAAGCAGCTGGGCTGGGGACTATTCTAATTTCTTCTAAATTATAGTCAATGGGTTTCACTGCCGTTATCTCTGCAAACATCTGAGGGGGTTAATGCAGTTATCTTTCTCAATGTAAAACACAATATATAATTACTGAATATATAATATAAAATCTTGCTGTTTTAGACTTCGTGAAATGTATCAATATATGCTCTGTGAGCTTTGTTCAGCAAAGTAGTTATACTTTGAAGTATTAATTTTTGAATTGTTGAAGTCCTCTTTATTTAATCATGTATTTGAAATTTAGACGTGTCTATTTCTGAAAAGGATTTGAGATGATTTCTAATTATTTGGAGAAATCTCACTATTATAATAACTAAATGGCATTATACAGCAGCTGCAATTGTTGAAATTTGTATTATCTGTGTAGATTACTTTGTTTTGAAATTAATTCCTGTTCTTAAAACAGCCACTGGTTTTATGTTTACAGAATGCATTTCCAAAAGTGTTTTCTTGACTTCTTTTCAGTGCTTAAGAATTAAATTTAGCCTTCTAATTTTCTCCTATTTCTCATGTTTTAAGATAATTACAGGAGTATACTTTGAATACTCAACTATTAAATCACTTGGTCAAATCTTCTTGTTTGTTGTTATTTAATCACTAAGTCCTGTCTGACTCTTTTGCAGTCCTATGGACTGTAGCCTNGAGATACTGTGAAAGCTTTACTAGTTCTTTTGGATGAAGAAGCAGCCAGTGCTCCTACCAAAAACAAAGCAGAGCTTTTGTATGACGATGAAAACACAATTCATGCTAATGGAACTTCTGTTCTTACACTTTTTCGATCTCCCACACAAGTGGATAATTCATCGATGAAACCCTTAAGAGAGCGCATCCATAAGTCAATGGAAGAGAAAAAAATCAAGACGAAGCAAACCTTAATTAGATCTCAGTTTGCCTGTACTTATAAAGATGACTGCATGATAAGCAAGGATAAATGGAATAATTTTAATTCAGCATCAAAGCCTTTGTGTGTTCTTCACATGGAAAATGACCTTTCTGAAGGTGTAAATTATTCTGTTGGAAGACCAACAATTGGAACAAGTTCTGGAAATGTTCATCTGGGCCGAAATGAAAAAGAAAAAGTAGCAAGAAAATCAAGTAGTCTGACAGGAAATACAAGCTCAAAAAGGAGACAGGCGGATTTGGATGATGAAAATATTCTCTGTGATAATGGAAATGAACCACTTCAACACAAAATTGTTAAGATACCTAAGACATCAAAAGATTTGCAGAATAAATTGGATGGCAAACTACTCAGAGTTGCAAAAAGCAATAGATGTACCACCAAGGAGAAATTGATTACTGGCCAGACGAAGTTGACTCAGTTTTTTAGACTATGAAATTATCTTTTATGTTCTTTAGGTTCGTATATATATATATATATATATAAAACCATTTACCAAATTCTTTTACTTAATTTTTAAGAAATGAAGGTATAAGTTATAGTGCTTTATTAATTTGGTCTGCAGTGTACGTATGGTTAGCATGTTAAGCATTGTTTTAAAAAAAATACTAGTAAGTCATAATTATGCAGAAAATTCATAAAGTTTAATGCACAAGTAAAGCAATCATTTAGGCATAACTTAATAACACTTTCTTTTAAAACAGACATTTAAAATAATACAAGTTATAGTAACATTAAGGGCTTTTTTCCCAAGAGGCAATTAAATGATTTTCCTTTCTTTTTAAACGATGATGTGGACCAACAGGCATCAGACTTGCCAACAAGGTCGATAGACTCTTCCCAGCATACACCTGAGCACTGAAGGAAAAAAAAAGTTAAATTGTTTAAAGGACTAGTATCACACAAAGTTGATTAGAAATAAAAGAATGGATTTGGTATAGCTAAATCTGAGTGAATTACAATTATAATAACTAATTAAATACTTTTTAATTTCACATCTTTTGCTGGAGTCACTTAATATCAAGTACAAGTTGAACCATGGTCTTGTTTGATTTTGTTATGATTGGACCCAAATTCCGTTAAATTCGAAGTTCTACTTTATAATATTAAGGTATAAGAATTCAATTAAAAAAAAAACTACTCACTGTCAAAATCTCTCCTTCCTATAGGAAATTTAGCTGAGTTTTCTTCATCCCCAATTTCTCTCTTTTCTTGTGTTGATTCAGTATTTTGAACTTCATTCTCAGCTGGAAAAGCTACAGATCCTTTTAATGCAAGATAAGGTTTTATAGCCAGATTCAGTGGCAGGCCATGATTTAAGAAATTATGTTTGGAACCTGGATTCTGTAAAGAAAAGGTTGATTTGTGTTTTAACTGTTCTATTGTGAATGGAACTATAATACAATTGTGTAATATTCTTATTGATCAATTTAAAGATGCCCTGCACTGTTTTGACTCTTTAAGAAATACTTTAGATACAAGATTTTCGGGGAATAAAAACTTTTTGAATAAGAGACATTTCCCAGAATGGAAAAACAACCTGGTATGTATGAAATTTGTTTAATTGTTCTAATGCATATTGTGACTTTTTTTCACATGCTTCTGCTTATAAAAGTATCAACTTTACTTTCAAAGAGTTCATAAAGATCATTCAAATTTCCATTGAAATAAAGGACGAGTCACAGTACCACTTACCTTTGAATTTTTGTTTTCTTCATCATTCATGAAACTGCTCTCATCATTTTTATATTGCTCCAGGGAAGGAACAATTGATTTTTCTGCGGTATCTTCCTTCTGAAAGGCTTTCCCCAGCCTCAATGTTTTAAATACCATGTCATCTTCTAAATTTCTTATCGACTTGGATGCTGAAAGTGAAATGCCTTGAGAAAGCAAAGAAAAAGTTAGTATTAATATGTAAGAAGAGAAACTCATTTTTGCCATCCTTAGTTTGATGTTTGCATAGAGTCAAACAAGGATGTATAAAATGAAGTGAAATTTCTCAGTCATCCTGCTTTGTAAATGATTCTTGCCTTTATATATTTTCCAGCTTGAATAGAAAGCACTTGAAAAACTCATCATTTTAGAAATGACTCATCAGATAGAAACCAACCTTTTGTATAGCTGGTAATACCCACATTGTTTTGGTTTTAGTGGCATATTGTTTAAGTGTGAATTTTCTCAGAATCTTATTAAGATCCTTGGTAGAAAGCTTTGTGTTGAGGAGATTATACTCTCTTGAAAGTGAGTTCTTATTAAGGAAGACCACAGGACATCAGACTCTCCATATTCTTTTCTTGTTTATTTATATTGTTTCCTTCTGTATATTTTCAATTAAGTACAATATTAAAACTAAAGTAACTTCTTTTACTTAGGATGTATGTGTGTGCATGCTCCTACTCAGTCATGCCCAACTCTTTGCGACCGCATGGACTGTAGTCCACCAGCTTCCTCTGTCCTGGAATTTTCCAGGCAAGGATACTGGAGAGGGTTGCCATTTCCTACTCCAGGCGACTGTCCCAACCCAGGGATAGAACCTGTGACTCTTGCATTGGCAGGTGGGTTCATTACCACTATTGATACCTGGAAAGCCCTTCACTCAGGATTATAAGGGTCAAAGTTTAAATACTTTCAATCCTGATTAAATTGAAATAATTTTCAAAAAGTTTTTTTTTTCCATAAATGCTTGGGAGTGGTCTTTGGTGTTTAAAGTATATATATGCCTGTCAGTGTGAAAAAAAGGTCACATGTGCTATATTGACCTATCAGATGTGTTTCTATCTTTGTATTTACAAAAGAATATTACTAATATTTATTAGTGAATTTATCAGGTCCACAAAGAGAATATTTACATTATCCATAAACCTTAATTTTAGATGAATGTGTTGTATAATTTTTAATTAAACATTTCAGAGTTAGTTTCTAATGGTGACCCTGCCAACTAAGAGAATACATTCTTGTATATATTCTTCTGGTATGCATGTGCCGAAGTTTTTCTAGGGTATATTTCTAGTTTTGGCATTGCTGGGTCATATAGTATGTCTATTTCAGCTTTATTAATGCTGAAGTGGTTACAGAATAATAGTAGCCAGTTTAAGCCCCCACCTGCAAGGTATGAGAGTTCTTACTGCTGTAGATTCTAGTTAACACTTGGCTATCTTATTGTCATTTAATGTTTATTTCTCTAATTACCAAGGAGGTTGGATGTCTTTAATATGCTTATACCATTTAAAGAAAAAAATTTTCATTATTGAGTTGTTTATTTTTTTCTTGTTGATTTATGGAAGTTTAATATATGTTAGATATTAATTCTTTGTTATGTGTTTTGATATTTTTTTATTATATTATGTCTTTTGAATCCCCTCATGATGTCTTTTGGTAAACCAAGCTGCTTAATTTTAATGTTTTAATATTTTGTGTGCTTTTTGTGGTTAATATTTTTAATATGCTATTATTTGGAAGTCCTTCCAAACCCTGAGATCATTAACATATTTCTGTATTTTCTAAAAGTTTAAATGTTTTGACTTTCAGATTTAAATTCTTAATTCATCTAGAATCTTCTGTTTAAGAACTAAATTTTAACTTTCTCCAGATGTCCTTAACTTCTTAAATAACTCATCTTCTTCCCGCCAATCTGCAATGCCATCTCTGCAGTGTGTTAGGTTCCTATGTATGTGTAGGTCTCTTTCTGAACTCTATTCTACTGCCAGATCTACAGTATTAATTGTTATAACTTTGAAATAACTTCTGATATCTGGTAGGTCAAATTTCTCAGCCCTCTACTCAGTGACCAGTTTTTCTTCCGTAGAAGTTTCTTGGCTGATTTTGTCTGTTTCTTTTCCATATAAATCTTGGAATTTTGAAGGGAATTGCATCCGTTCTATAGATTAATTTTGGAGGTGAATCATGAACATGGTACTTTTCCATATTTATTAATATCTTCCTTAATCTTTTAGTGATATTTTTTTATTTCCTTCATATCTTTTTCTTATATATCTTTGTTGCAAGAATTATAATTGTTTATAATCTTCCCAGGTCGCACTAGTAAAGAGCCCATCTGACAATGCAGGAGACTCGGGTTTGATTCCTGAGTCGGGAAGATTCCCTGGAGGAGGAAATGGCAACCCACTCCAGTATTCTTGCCTGGACAATCCCAGGGTTAGAGGAGCCTGGTGGGCTATAGTCCATGGCCTTGCAAAGATTCGGACTCAACTGAGTTATTAATTACAGAATTTAATTAAGCTCTTATTTTTAATTATTATAAGTGGTATCTTTTAAAATTTACCTTTTCTAACATTATTGCTGTTTTGAACACATGCAGTTGGCTTTTCTCTAGTGTTCTTATATACAAAACACTTGTTAAAATCTTGAATTCAATAGTAACAATAATTCTTTTAATTCAGTAGTTTATATTAATTCTTTGGGATTTCCCATGAAGACAGTTGATATAAATAATAATGATATGTTATTTCCTTCTTGCAAATGTGTGTGTTTGTGTGTGTTTATCTCTGTGTCTGTCCATGTGTGCAAACAGACTGACTCAAACCTGTGAATGTTGAATATGGAAATAACAATTCTTTGCAGTATTACTGATTTTACAGAGAATGCTTTTAACTTTTCACCATTGAACATGATGTTTGCTCTAGATTTTTTTGTAGGCTCCCTTTATAACTTGCAGGATGTTCTTTTCTATTTTTAGCTTATAAATAATTTTTATCATGAATTATTGAATGTTATTGAATGCTTTTTCTGCATCTCTTTGAGATGATTATATTTTTTCTCTGCCAGTCTTTCATTTAGAAAGTGAACAGATTTTCCCCATAGTAAACCAACCATGTATTTATGAAACAAACTTTTTGAAATATTATTGAATTCAATTTGGTAATATTTGATTTATACATTTTGCATTTATTATCATGAGTGAGACTGATCTGTAATTTTCCTTTCTTTTGTTGCCAACATGATAATATGTTGTTCAAATCTTATTTGTCTTACTGATTTTTTGTCAGCATGAATTATCAGTTATAGAGAAATATTTGCAAATCTTTCATTATGATAATAAGTTTATCTAATTCTATTTCTAGTTTGAAATTTTTGCTTCCTTTATTTTGAGCTTATGTTATTAGGACATTACAAGTAGAAATTGTTTTGCCTTTCCCATAAACTGAACCATGTATCATGACTCTCTAGTTTTAATAATGTGTCTTTTACTATCACTTTTCCTGTATCATCTGCATGTTTTATATTTGTCTATTGTAAATATCATATAGCTGAATTTGGAATATTTTGTCTTTGTCATCTTTGTCTTTTACTTGGATAATTTAGTCCATTTACATTTATCTTGTTTATTGAATTACTAATATTCAGTGCTACTTTCTTTTGTGATTTTTATTGGTTCTAATACGTTTTCTCCTTCCCCTTATTGCCTTCTGATTTAAATTTAATATATTTTTTGTTTTTTTCAGGTAGAATTGATCTTAACTAATGTTTGTTATTGTTGTTGTTGGGTTTTTTGGGTTTTTTTTAAAGCCAACTTTGTAAAGAAGGATTTTCTATAGCACAAGCAACTGTATTCAATATCTTGTAATAACTAAAATGGAAAAAAATTTAAAAAGGATATAGTTATATACTATATGGGTGTATAACAGAATCATTTTGCTGTACACCTGACATTAACACAATGTTGTAAATCAATGATACTCCCATATATATACATTCTTTTAAGGACTACCTTAGTGAATAACACTTTCACTAACACTTCACTAGACATTTTAGTATCATCTTCAGTTATTTACATTTATTTAAAGTTATTAGTATTTTTGTCTTCCTCCCAAATAATGTAAAGACCTTAAAATCTTTAAATCTGGTCACCACTATTCCTAATTTGCATGCTATTATTTTCAAAGATTTAAGTTCTATCTTGATTTTTTAATGAAATAAATTAGGGATTATTTTATTATTTTATGGGCTCCCCTGATAGCTCAGTTGGTAAAGAATCTGCCTGCAATGCAGGAAACCCCAGTTCGATTCCTGGGTCGAGAAGATCTGCTGGCGAAGGGATAGGCTACCCACTCCAGTATTCTTGGGCTTCCCTTGTGGCTCAGCTGGTAAAGAATCCCCCTGCAATGTGGGACACATGGGTTCAGAGTTGGGAAGATCCCCTGGAGAAGAGTAAGGCTATCCACTCCAGTATTCTGGCCTAGAGAATTCCATGGACAGTCCGTGGGGTCNGGGTCATGCCTCAAGGACTGAGTACCCTCCCACCCCCTGCCTATGAAGATTCTAGGGGCTTATATAAGGGAAGGGCTCAGAGGCAGGTGTCAGTGATGAGGAACACAATGGGTAGGATCTAGATCTCTTCCTCGTACATTGTTTCAAAGACAGTCTTAGACTGAAGTCAATAACCAAGTAACCGACTCTGACAGTTGGGGTAGCTCAACGGCCTTCTTTCTGATATGCAAGTACAACGGGATGGGTGCTGTAAGGGTATCCACCAGATAGGTGATATATTTAGCATAGAGTCCAAGGAAAATATGTTACTCATAGTTCCTGCAGAGTTAGGAGGCAGAAAAGCAAATTAGTCACAGACATTCAGAGTTATGAGCTGTTAAAGTAAAAAAACAAAACAAAACCAAAAAAACTAGGAATGTTCAGGTCTGCTCACTTTTATCTTGATCTCCATTGTTCTCAAACAAGGGAAAGAATAAAATACTCATTTCTCTTTTTTCCCCTTTGCATGTATTCTCAGTCGCTTCAGTCATGTCCAACACTTTATGATCCCATGGACTGTAGCCCGCCAGGCTCCTCTGTCCATGCGATTCTACAGGCAAGAATAATGGAGTGGGTTGTCATGCCCTTCTCCAGGGTATCTTCCTCACCGAGGGACTGAACCCACGTCTTCTGCATTGGCAGCTGGATTCTCCAATGGCTGGGNCTACCCACTCCAGTATTCTTGGGCTTCCCTTGTGGCTCAGCTGGTAAAGAATCCCCCTGCAATGTGGGACACATGGGTTCAGAGTTGGGAAGATCCCCTGGAGAAGAGAAAGGCTATCCACTCCAGTATTCTGGCCTAGAGAATTCCATGGACAGTCCGTGGGGTCGCAAAGAGTTGGACACGACTGAGCGATTTTCACTTATTATTTTATACATTTAACATTGGTTTAGATTTACCTACAAGTTTACTATAATTTCCCCACCATTTCCTTTTATAGCTGAGATCTTTGGATAACCATTTTCTTCTTTTTGATGTACATGTTTTTAAGTATACTAAGTTAGATGCTAACTTAGTGAAGTTCTGTTAGTAATAAACAAAATAAAAAAAATAAAAGTTTTGTTTAAATATCTTTTGCTGTTCTTGAAAAATACTTTCATGACTATACAATTACTCATTTGATGATTGTTTTCCCTTAGTACTTTATTTGAGTTCTTTTGGTTTTCATTGTTGCTGCAGAAAATGCAGCTATTGTTTTTAATCATGATTCCTTTATAGGTAATCTCTGCATTCTATCTAGCTGCTTTTAAAATCTGCTCTTTGGCTTCAGTGTTCTGCAGTTTCATATGATGTGTCTGGGCATGAGTTCCTTATAATTTATCCCAGCTTAAATTCTTGAATCTGACGGTTGATGTTTTTCATGAGTTCTAGAAAAGTATTATTTAATAGTTCTTTGTTTTTCTTTCTTTGTTTTTTTTTTGGGGGGGCGGAGGGGGGCTGCACTGCACTGCATGCAGGATCTTAGCTCCCTGACCAGAGATTGAACCCACCCATGCCCACTGCAGAAGAGCAGAGTCATAACCATTGGACTGCCATGGAAGTCCCAAAGAGATGTTTGTGTTTTCTTTGTTTGCTTATTTTTTACTTATTATTTCTTTGAATATTGCTTCTCTCTTGTCCTCTTGTATTGGAACTCCCTGCTCCATATCTTATAACCTCTGTTTCCTATTTTTCTCTCTCTCTTTGTGCTACAATTTAAATAATTCCTTCAGCATTGTATTCCAGTTACCTGTACACTTTCACTTGTATTTAATCTGCTGTTTAAACTGTGTATGGAGCTTTTAATTTAACTTCTTATATTTTTTTAAAGTTCTAGTTGGTTCCTTTTCAAATCTGCCTGGTTCAGTTTGATTTTCTATTTTTATTCATATTTTCAGTTTATTTTATTGCTTTAAATCTGTTAAACATTAATGTTTATTTTTAAACATTTTATATTTGTATCTAGTTATCCAATGTCTGCTGTCTTTGCTTGTTTGATTCTACAGTTTGTGATTTCTGCTGATCCTAGCTCATGGTATCTTCTTCATGTGCTCATTGAATTTTCATTTTGTGCATATATTCATTGAACTATATCCCAAGGAATTTTTGAAATTCCTGTGTTTTCTTCTGCCTGGCACATGGAACAGTATACAGGACCATTTCAAACCAAAATTTCTTCTTGAAGCTTTTTAGGCCCCAGAGTCAGTGCAGATCCTAAACTAAGCGAATATTCTTTTGTCATTAGGAATTCTTTGGGATGTAGCGGGGTGTGTGTGTGTATATGTATATATATATATACATATATTTATATGTATATGTATACATGTGTATATATATATCACTTTGTCCCTCTTTTCTCAGAACCACTCCTGACACAGGCACATTTCCTTCTACTAGCTGATTTTCTTTCTAGTGTACTTCCTTAGGTGGGTTCTGAGCTTTAAGAGTGAGTTTCTTGTCTGGTCTCTCGTTTTACATGATTCCTAAGTTTTGTCCTCTGTTCAGCCTATGTGGGCTATTAACACCAAGTGCTAGGACACCAGGAATTCACAGAATCTCTCAGAGAAAATGCAGGCCCTAGTCCTTGTTAACTCCTGTGAAATATTGTACTTCCTTTTTTCTGGTCCTCTGTTGCTTTCCTTATTTTACCACCAATCTAGCCATACTTAGCATTTTAAGGTGTTTTATACTGAGAGGTGTTCTCTACACAAGTAGTCTGCCATATTGCTTGGAAATGGATGTCTCGGTTCATTCTTCAGTGGAAAATTCTCTCTGCAAGTGAGTTTGAATCCATTTACACAAAATGTGTATGTATATATTGTGTATTAAATTATTTCCTTTTAAACTCATGTTATGGGGCTATATTTCAAGTTCTTAAATGATAGTGTTTAATATTCTGATTTCTTTATATTGAATCAGAGATGGGTATAGTTAGCTGCTAATTCTTTTGGATACTATTTAAATCTAATTAGGCACATATTTCCTGAGAGTGTGTTTATAAATAAAAGATTTCGAAGTCCTCTGACTTCTTTGCTCTTAGGGCTTCTTTATTTTTTTAATGTAGCTAATTGTGGTTTGTTTCCCAGGGTATGAACCTGCTTCGGAGGTTGTTGTTTAATCTACAAAAGTCCTTGTTAATGGTAACCTTTTTTTCTTAGCTGTTGTTCTGGAAGTGTAATAAATATTAGCAATTATGTATTTTGTTTTAAATTTCCACCAGATGAATTGGTTTGGCTGATCTTCACCCAAAATTGGGACCAAATCCAAACCATTTTGACAGTTTAGAAAAGTTAGTTAATGTTTTCCTTTATTTTGCTTAAATTGTCATAGTCTCTGAACATTATGAGGTTTTCCCATAACCATTTAATTATGGAAATAGTTTCCAATTTTTTTTAGATGATAATTTTTTTAAACATTGGTTGCTCTGATGTGCAGTGGAGCATAGTAGATTTCTTTTCCATTGATGCTGAAAATTAAGTGTCCCCAAGTGGTAGAGAGGAACTTTGAAGAAGAAAAACTATTGCCAGATGGGCTTGGGTGGTTCAGAAAACCTTGGAAAGGCAAAAAGTTTATATCAAATGAAATCTTAATTTTTTAAAGAACTACTACTAGCACTATATATTTGTAAATAACTGTCAAAATTTTATTTCCTTCAATTAACATATCTTTGCCATGTAATGGCAATAAATTCAGTGCACCCCAAATTAGAGACTGGTCATTGTTTTACTGAGAACCCTGAATTTCTTAATGGCTAATTTTATAAGTCCCAAAGCAAAGATTGCTCACTTACATTATCAAAAAATATAAGTAAACTTAGAATTCCTTCTCAGATTTATACAGTGCAAAACCCATTCACCTTCACATAGTTTTATGAAAAAGATCACATTTCATGATGAGATAAAGTTTATTTTAGCAATGTAAAATGGTTTAACTTTTTAAAAAATTCAATGAAATTCAGCACATTAAATGAATAAAGGAGAAAAAACATGATTGTCTTAGTAAGTGAGGAAAAGCACAGTGGCATCAGTTATGCCAAATGCTGCTGAGTATATAAGATGATAACTGAGAATTTATCTTTGATTTGGGTGTGTGATAGCCATTGGTGACCTTAATGAGGTTTCTCAATGCTGGTAGTGATCAAATGCCAATAGGAGAGGATTTAAGAAAGAATGGGAACAGAAAAAGTGATGGTGAATACAGACAGCATGCCAATAATTTACGCTGAGGAATGGAGAAAAATTAAGCTGTGGATCCAGAAAAGGGGTGTGACACCAAGGGAGGATTTCTATTTAAAGATGGAAGATAGAGCATGATGATAAGGAAGAGAAAGAAGTGGCATTGCTGGATTTGTGCGATTGAATTAACAAGGTTTTACAAGCTACTGACAGTGTGAAATAAAAAGGACATTCATTCTCATTCTCAACAATTAAGTATGTGTGGTGGTAAAAAGATCAGTAAAATGGAAGCCATAGGGTGTTCATTACCTAGGAGGCATAGTGCAAAGACTGGAGAAGGAGGAGAGGGGAAGAAGCACAGAGCTGTTTGGAAATGAGAGTATGGGGGAGATAGATGGCTGGAATGGGTCACATTTAGATGGAGAGAAAGGATAATGGTATATGGAGTGGTAGACTTGAGTTGGCAAGAGAATTAGTCCTGGCATTTCCTTAGAAGAGGGGTTCACTCTCTCTGATGTTTATGTAGTTGGCAGAGAAAGGTATCTCCGGGTGGGCATTTATGCCACTCAGAATTCTGCAATGGAATTAGGAGGTTATACTTCTGAAAGAGTTTGAACCTGGTTACTTTGTTGTCTTCCTTTCCAGAAATAATCAGTTTGAGTCTGTCTTTAATTTGAGGGTTCAGAGAAGAGATTGAAGGCTTCTAGAACCCAGCCTTGCAGGGAGTGTTTAGAGACTCTTCATGTGCATGGGGCCCAGCTGAGAGTTGTGGAGGCCATAAAACTCTTCAATTTTGCTCTAACATTGGAGATAGGTAGGGGTTCTTCCCATCATGCAGGGGATTTGTGGTGTGGTAGATGGGAGATGTGGAGAGAGTTGGTGATGTTCTATCGGAATTAGTTCAGTGAATATGAGCCCAGGTGAGTAGGAATATTGGTATCCTCAAGCTTTGTTCTACTGTTGCAACTGCTAAATGTGAGTTGATCTAAATATTTATATATTGCAAATATATATTTGAATTATGGTCCTGCCTTGCATGCATTTTCCTCTTAGTTAATTATATAAAAATTTGAATTCATGTTTGTCTATGAAGGCTAGTGGACTGGCGTTTCTCTGAGTCTCATAATGAGATGAGATGTTGCTATTAGTGTCATACAGAATTAATAGCATTTTTAAAGAGCCAAATGAAGAGCCAGAGCTAGTTAATTATGCATTACCAGATTTTAGAGATTAGACTGGTATCTTGATAATTGCCTTAAAGCCACAAATCAAGATACATCAACTAACATCAAGAGTTATATGAACATACTTGAGATTATGTTTCTGGATAAATTTTTCAATTTCTTTCAAAGTTGATCCTTGGATATTGTTTTGATTCTTGGCAGTTTTGGAGACATATGATAGCATCCTTCCAAAATAACAATCTGATTATAGCTTTTAACATTGGGTTAACAAAAAAAATTATTGTATATGTTTATTCATAATTTTAGGCTTCGTCATTTCAGTGAATACTGCATTGAATCTTCATTGTCACACATATTAGGAATCCTAATGTTTGTATCCTTCACGGCTGTCTCTAGCCCTCAGACATACCTGGTTATCACATTGAGAACTCTATACTCATAACATTTTAAAAGCAGTGGTGGTTTCTACTATGTAGGATGAATATCAGATTCAGTTTTACTTCATTTTCTTCTGTTTATGATAGAGATTAGACAAGGTAGAAGCATCTCGATATACATGACATTCTTTTCTTTCTGTTTAGGTACAGCACTCTTCTGCTTTCATAAATTTGTTCATGTCATTTTCCACTCTTACAATTCCCCCATTTTTGTCCCTCCACCCATCTGAAAGTGAAAGTTGCTCAGTTGTGTCTGATTCTTTGAGATCCCATGGACTGCCCATGGAATTCTCCAGGCTGGAATACTGAAGTAGGTAGCCTTTCCCATCTCCAAGGGATCTTCCCAGCCCCGGGATCGAACCCAGGTTTCCTGCTTTGCAGGCAGATTCCTTACCAGCTGAGCCACAAGGGAAGCCCAAAAATACTGGAGTGGGTAGCCTATCCCTTCTCCAGTGGATCTTCCCCACCCAGGAATCAAACCGGGGTCTTCTGCATTGCAGGCAGGTTCTTTACCAGCTGAGCTATCAGGGAAGCCCTGATTCATGCATCTAAATCTCAAATATTCTACAAGACCCTTCTCTTTTTCTTAAGTCTATATTTGTAATGCAATATCATCCCATTTAGAAAATAATTGTTTATATTCATAAGTTTATCAAGACCCTACTTGCCTGCAGAAACTTGCATTAATAGCTTCAATTGTTCACTGTTTCCTGTATCTGTGCCATGTAATTTTGCTTTCCCAACTTGGGCAAGATCACCTGCCTACTCCTTGNCTCTGCCATTAAAAAGAATAAATTTGAATCAGTTCTAATGAGATGGATGAAACTGGAGCCTATTATACACTAGGTTCTTATCGTTTATCTATTTTATATATAGTAGTGTGTAGTTGTGAATCCTCAGCTCCTAATTTATCTCTCCCCCATCTCCCTGATATCCGTTTGGTAACCATAAGTTTTTTTCTTTGTCTGTAAATCTGTTTCTGTTTTGTAAATAAGTTCATTTGTACCTTTTTTTTTAGATTCCACATATAAGTGGTATGATACTTGTCTGACTTATTTCACCTAATATGATCATCTCTAGGTCCATCCATGTTGCTTTCTTCAATTTAAGCCTCAATTTTGAAATAAGGAACTGATGACTTGAGCCAGTCAGGTCCAGGTTTTGTTTTTGCTAACTATAGAGCGTCAGCTGTAAAGAACGTAATCAATCTGATTTCAGTATTGACATTTTGGTGATGTCCATGTGTAGAGTCATCTCTTGTGTTGTTAGAAAAGGGTGTTTGCTATGACCAACGTGTTCCCTTGACAAAACTCTGTTAGCCTTTGCCCTGCTTCATTTTGTACTCCAAGGCCAAACTTGCCTATTACTCCAGGTATCTCTTGACTTCTAACTTTTGCATTCCAGTGAAATGCAAAAGGACATTTTTTTTTTTTTTTTGGTGTTGATGAAAAAGACATATTTTTGATGAAATATGAAAAAAAGGACATAGATCTTTGGTGTTAGTTCAAGAAGGTCATAGAACTGTTCAGCTTCAGCTTTTCTGGCATCATTGTTTGGGGTATAGACTTGGATTACTGTGATGATGAATGGTTTGCTTGGAAATGAACGAAGATCATTGTGTCATTTTTGTGATTGCACCCAAGTACCACATGCATTTCAGACTGTTTTGTTGACTATGAGGGCTACTCCATTTCTTTTAAGGGATTCTTGCCCACAGTGGTAGATATAATGGTCATCTGAGTTAAATTCTCCCATTCCCATCCATTTTAGTTCACTGATTCCTAAGATGTTCACTCTTGCCAGCTCCTGCTTAACTGCATCCAGTTTACCTTCATTCATGGACCTAACATTCCAGGTTTCTATTTAACATTGTTCTTTACTTACCACCACCAGACACATCCACAGCTGAGCATTATTTCTGCTTTGACACAGCCTCTTCTTTCTTTCTGGAGCTATTAGTAGTCGCCCTCTGCTCTTCCCCAATAGCGTACCAGACACCTTATGATCTGGAGAGCTCATGTTCTGGTGTCATATCTTCATGGTGTTCTTGTAGCAAGTATACTGGAGTGATTTGCCATTCCCTCCTCAGGTGGACCACGTTTTGTCAGAACTCTCCACTATGACCTGTCCTTCTTGGGTGACCCTGCATGCCATAGCTCATAGCTTCATTGAATTATACAAGCCTCTTTGCCACCTCAAGGCCGTGATCCATGAAGGATTTACTGCCTTAGACAGTGGAAACTGAAGATTAATCTAGATAATAAGATATTATTTTATGTCTTATCTCTCTAGTGGGGAAATATAAGTATTGTGTCTTGTAATTCACTTGCACATTTATTCATTTAACAAGTGGTTATTATGGATCTAATAATATATGCCAGGCACTGCTAGGCACTGAGAATTCAGTAGTGGACAAGATAGCCTCAGACCCTTCTATATGAAGTTTATATTCTATTGGGAGAGATCATAATTAAACAATCATATAAATAACTATAATCTGCATAGTGCTGGGTGCATAGTAGCTGTTTAAATGAGTGCTGATTAATTAAGGTGCCCAGTCTTACTTGCTTCTTAGATCCTGACAAAAAAAGCAATGTAGTAATTCATATTTGAGGTCTACAGACAACATAAAAAATTTCAGTGCAGTCAATAAGTTTAGTAATATTCAGGCTGTTTTCTGTAGTTTTCTTATTTCTGACATAGAGCAAAGATTATGTCAGTTGCCCTGTGGTTTAAAGCCACAGTTATTCTGGGAGTACACAGTGGCCATCACTGAGCAGTAACTGATCCAAAAGAATTCCAGCCAAAGTCTTGCCAATGATGGAAAGAAGTGATGTGCCCTGGAAGTTGCCAAAAAGTATGTTTTTCTTGTTAATGGCAATCACTGTGTCTTTGAAATTCTTCATATGTCGTGACGTGTGCATATATGAATGTTCCCTGTGAGGCAGAGATGGTGCTGTCAAATTCATTCAAGCAGTACTTAACTCTGTATAATTTGTAGCTAATCAGATGCCTAATAAATGTTTTGATGCTGCTGCTGATGTTGCCAATGACATTCAAGAAAGTTCTAGAAGATAAACCATCAAGATTGGCACTTAAACATTGTTGATTATTTAAATTCCATTTCCGCCTTCAAATTATCAAGGCTTATTTATGCTATTCAGTTCTAGTACCTCTTCTTTAATATGAAAGGAAATATGAAATGCAATTTCCACCTCTGAGGGTTCTTTTTTTTTGCAACTTCATTTCAGCTTCTCTAAAGTGGTGGATCTGTGTGTAGTTTTTATTGTTAGATACTGACCCTGCTGATATTCAGAATATTGCTTCATTATTTTCCTTTATTTACAGTGTTGAAAACAATGAGTTGGTTCCCTTTCATCCCTTAAAAGGTGATTATTTACTTTCTTTTCTTTAAGTTTCAATATGAATTCATAGATTTAAACATATTTTCTGTGTTTCATTCAATCCATTGAGATTACTATCCAATTTGTAACTCAGTGTCCGCCCCCCCCTTTTTTTTTGCCAATGGGAGCTTTTTTTATGTGAATCTTGAGTCTTTGACAGCTTTTTTGCTATCTAATGTGACATTCTATTCCAGGTTCATCTTGTACAGGTTTTTTCCCCGACCTGGAATTTGTCATTTCTTCAAGAAGTCTTGAAGTTAGAATTGGAATTTCAGTGCCACAATCTGGGGAGCAGAGATGCTCATTGCTTGTGGGCTGATCATTTCTTCTAAGACTCTTCAGTGGATAGAACAAATAAAAACAGAATGTTAAATAAAATATCTGATGCATTCATACTGATTCTTCCAGTTAAAATTCAGCTATAAGGATTTTAAATTTACCTCTTCTATATTTATCTGTGTCTCCTTTTTTCTTCCTACTAAAAATCCTACTTCTTAAGATAATTACTTATTTAAATTATATATAGCAATCTCAAAATATTAATCTATAACTAATATTTCTACTACCAATATAATTAGAAGAGTTTTAAAGGTGTATGATTTTTTCCATATGCTCACTCCATTTTTTAATCATTTGTATCCCTTATCATTGAAGTTCAGTTTTACTGGGTATAAAATTTTTAGGTCACATTTTATTTCCTTGAGCATGTTAATTATGATTATCTTGACTGATACTCTGTAAACATTTGATGAAACTTCACAGATGTTCATTAAATAAATTTTTTTTCAGCCTCACCACAAGGCTTGTGAGACTTAGTTTCTTGACCGGGGATCGAACTCAGTCCCCAGCAATGAAAACTCCAAATCCTAATCACTAGACTGCCATGGACTTCCTCCNCTGATACTCTGTAAACATTTGATGAAACTTCACAGATGTTCATTAAATAAATTTTTTTTCAGCCTCACCACAAGGCTTGTGAGACTTAGTTTCTTGACCGGGGATCGAACTCAGTCCCCAGCAATGAAAACTCCAAATCCTAATCACTAGACTGCCATGGACTTCCTCCCCTCAAAATTCTTTTTAATAAATTAGAAATGACATGACAAAGAACAAAAGCCAGAAACCAACATCAATATGATAATTAACTTTGAATCATTTCCAGAATTGATGGAAACAAGACTTGATGCCCATTGTTATTGCTATTATTCATCATTGTTCTGGAAATGCTTTAATAACAAGAAACAATATATTCTAGTATTTATCAGAATTCAGGAGACAAAATTGCTGTGGTTCACTGATGATATGATGGCTAGCTAGAAAGACTACAAAAACCAACAAAAAAGAAGCAAATATGTTCAGTATGCTGCTGCTGCTGCTGCTAAGTTGCTTCAGTCGTGTCTGACTCTGTGCGACCCCAGAGACAGCAGCCCATCAGGCTCCCACATCCCTGGGATTCTCCAGGCAAGAACACTGGAGTGAGTTGCCATTGCCTTCTCTGAAATATGTTCAGTATAATGCCTGGCTAATGTCAATATATAAAAATCATTAGTGCTCCTACTATATAGGAAAGGGTTAACTCAACAGCCTGGGTTGCTCAAACTCTGTACTTCCCCAAGAAAGGCCCATTTTCAGGACTGGCCTTTAGTTGGTTCTTGGGAGCTGAGATCTTGGAATGTTCTGTCTAATAATATTTTTCCATGCTCAAGGCCTTGAGCCTTGCTATACCCATTTGTTCAAATAACTGATGCTAATAATATGATTTAGGATGAACACCTGCTTTCTTTATGGGATCTGGAACTTTGGTAACAAATCTGTGAGGCAATGCTATATGTCTACATGTAAAAAAATTAAGCATTCAAGCCTGCTTGGTATAACTTCCCTGATTGGCAACACTTTGCATATGGTTGTCACACATTGTTACTGGAGAAATTAAGTGGGTTCAATGTGGCTCCACTGGGAGGGGATATCTGAAACTTTGAGCCTGGTTTCCTCTGAAAATGCCCCATATGATCTTTCCTTTTCCTACTTTTACTCTTCTATTCTTTCACTGAAATAAGCCATAACCATGGGTGTAACAACTTCTGGGTCCTATATAGGAGTCCTAGTGAACCATGGAGCTTGAGGATGATCTTGGGGACTCCTCATATCTCTGTATATTGGGAATACCTTTATAAAAAATAAGATCCCATTTATCAGAGTGATAAAACAATGCTTAGAGTATATGATGTGAAGTGAAGTTGCTCGGTCGTGTCTGACTCTTTGCCTCCCCATGGACTGTAGCCTACCAGGCTCCTCTATCCATGGGATTTTCTAGGCAAGGGTACTGGAGTGGGTTGTCATTTCCTTCTCCAGGGGATCTTCCCAACCAGGGATCGAACCCGGGTCTCCCTCATTGCAGACAGATGCTTTACCATCTGAACCACTGGGGAAGCCCCTTTAGAATATATATTCCATTTATAAAACACTATAAAAATTGTTAAGTAGGATAAAACAAGTAAAAAATTTTCTGAGAAATTTAAAAGAAGACTTGAATAAGGGGAGAACACTTATGAAAATATCAATTCTCCTGAGAGTATTAAAAATCATAACACAGTCCCAATTAAAACTATAATTTTTTAAAAATTTGATCACCTGAGAAAATAGCCGATACATTTTGAAGGAAAGAGTTCCGGGCAAGGCCTTACCTCTAGATAATAAAACTTGTTTTTTAAAAAGCTATAATAATTAGTATAGTACCGAGAAAGCCAGGAATAGATATATACATGAATTAAATGGAAAGCTCAGAAATATACCCAGATATTTATTAGAATTTAGTATAAGCTGAAGATTGCATTCAAGTCAATGAGGAAAAGTTGTTTTATTTGATGACTGGTGTTAAGAAAATGGGCTAATCTTTTTGGGAAAATTCAAATTAGAAACCTATTAGTCCATTTAGGAAAATCCAGCCCAGATATAAATATTTAAATTAGGAAAAACTAAAGTATAAAAGGACTTGAATAAAACATAAAATGGTTAGATGATCTCATGGTAGGAAAAGACCTATATATAATCCCAAATTTGTTATACTGTTACAGAAATATTTATACCTTGTAACTATTCAAATCTGATTCCTATGGCAGTTCTACAAAACTGAAAAGAAGCCATCCCTCCAATAAAGAAATGCAAGTTAAACTCCAATAAGTTCCTAGATTTTTCCTACTAGATTGGCAGTGATTTAGAATAATAATAAAGGCTAGGATTAGCAAAGATGTGGGTAAATATGAATTTTCATATGCTGTCAGTGGAAACATACTGATATAGGATTTCTGGGAGTAATTTGAAAATCTGTATCAAATACCAATGTGTATTTTTTACTATTCCACATCTAGAAATCCTTTCTAAGGGTATCATCAGATATGCCACGAGATATATACAAAATCTGTTTGACAACCTAAAGGTCCATCGAGAGATGAATGGATAAAGAAGATGGACAATGGAATATTACTCAGCCATAAGAAAGAATGAAACTGCCATTTGCAGCTATATGGATGGACCTAAGGATTATCACACTAAGTAAAGTAAGTCAGAAAAAAAAAGACACATTCCATATGATATTTATATGTGGAATCTAAAACATGATAAAATGAACTTATCTACAAAACAGAAACAGACTCACAAACAGAAAACAGATTGTGGTTGCCAGGGAGAGGGGGAAATGGGGGTGGGTTAGACTGAAAATTCAGGGTTAGCAGGTACAAACTATTATACCTAGAATGGAAAAACAACAAGGTCCTGTTGTACAGCACAGGGAACTGTATTCAGTATCCTGCAATAAACCATAAAGGAAAAGAATATGAAATCAAATTGTAGTATATTATACATATAACATGGACTTTCCTGGTGGCTCAGATGGTAAAGAATCTGCAATGTGGGGGACCTGGGTTCGATCCCTGGGTTGGGAAGATCCTCTGGAGAAGGAAATGGTAGCTCACTCCAATATTCTTGCCTGGAGAACTCCATTGACAGAGGAGCCTGGTGGGCTACAGTCCATGGGGTTGCAAGGAGTCAGACAGACTGAGTGACTTCACTTTTATTTTGTGTGTGTGTCTAAAATATTATACACTAAAATATCAGTGTTATTTCTGGGTAGTAGGATTATAGTATTTCTATATATTTGTGCTTATCTGTATTTTAAATTTTCTATAGTAAATCTTTTGCATAAAAACAATGAACTGTAAACAAACCAACTCTCCTCTATTCACTTTAATCGTATCAGGATTCATATAAGGGATGTGCTTTAATGTAGAGATTGGTAACTCATATAGTTTTATTCCTGGCCATCCTGTTACTGATTCTCAATGATTCCACAATTCTAGATTGAGACTGCCCTCCTCCTGTACTGATGCATAGTTTGATCTACTCCCTAGAGTGTCAACATTCCTGATCTGTCAGTGGCCCTTTCATCATGATGCTAGAATTCCCCACATCTGATGATTGCCCTATGGTCAGTTTTGTTTGGACATTCTCTTCTTCAGAGAGCAGTTATAGATAGTTATGACTGCTCATGATAATATTTCCAAAGATTTGAATGAAAGACATTTTTATCTCTTCAATATTGGTGGTAAGGGGAGATTAAGAATCTGAATCTAATGCATCAGACTTGCCCTAGTTAAGCTCTTTGGAGAAACATCTAGGTTATAGTGGTTATGGGGTTTCTATCAGATGATATAAGGTGACCTGGGCCCCAGTATTTCCACAATAAAGATGTTCAGTAGGACTTGAGGAGCATCTCATTCTGAATTTGGCTTGCTTGCAAATGACTCCCTTTACAATTCCTAAGAGAGAGTCTTTGGCTGGGTCAGTATGATGTTTGTTTATTAAACAAAAGTTCATGGCAACTTCAAATGCATTTGACTTTGTATTTAGCCACACTGTGGATTTCTGTATGAGCAACTTATCATCATAGTGATGAAAAATGAGACAGTGCTAGTGATGTTGTGGTTACAATTGCCCTTTTCATCCTTGATTTTCTGGGGAGTCGGTCTTCCTTGAAACTCTCTCTTGACCGTCAATATGGAACTCTGAGCTCTCATTGATGGAGCTGATCCCTGAGCTGGCGTGCACCCAAGCCAGGAATAGACTGGAGTACACTTATTGAGAATGACACAGTTCTTGATTGCATGTCTGATCCATGGATTACATCGTCTTCACCACAGCAAATGGTTCTGCCATGAAATCTTATTTCTCCTTCCTTTACTCTCTGTGCTTCTTTCCCTCATACAATACTGCTCTGTCCCCAGGGGTCTGTAGATTTCAATGAGTCTTCCAAGTCCAAAGGCTTAAATCTGGGCACCTCTCTCTTTTCTATCCAGTTATTTTTCCGAGGTGGCATTGAGGATGTTACCATGTTTGTTTAATTCTTAGTTATGATTGTTATGATGGGTAATAGCTATTTTATTTCAAGTCTCAACTAAAATTANTCCATGGGATTTTCTAGGCAAGGGTACTGGAGTGGGTTGTCATTTCCTTCTCCAGGGGATCTTCCCAACCAGGGATCGAACCCGGGTCTCCCTCATTGCAGACAGATGCTTTACCATCTGAACCACTGGGGAAGCCCCTTTAGAATATATATTCCATTTATAAAACACTATAAAAATTGTTAAGTAGGATAAAACAAGTAAAAAATTTTCTGAGAAATTTAAAAGAAGACTTGAATAAGGGGAGAACACTTATGAAAATATCAATTCTCCTGAGAGTATTAAAAATCATAACACAGTCCCAATTAAAACTATAATTTTTTAAAAATTTGATCACCTGAGAAAATAGCCGATACATTTTGAAGGAAAGAGTTCCGGGCAAGGCCTTACCTCTAGATAATAAAACTTGTTTTTTAAAAAGCTATAATAATTAGTATAGTACCGAGAAAGCCAGGAATAGATATATACATGAATTAAATGGAAAGCTCAGAAATATACCCAGATATTTATTAGAATTTAGTATAAGCTGAAGATTGCATTCAAG
The DNA here is from genome assembly GCA_006410875.1 of Neotragus pygmaeus. Lineage (NCBI taxonomy): Eukaryota > Metazoa > Chordata > Mammalia > Artiodactyla > Bovidae > Neotragus > Neotragus pygmaeus. The sequence continues at coordinate 96,237 of SJYV01007501.1, forward strand.
TCAATGAGGAAAAGTTGTTTTATTTGATGACTGGTGTTAAGAAAATGGGCTAATCTTTTTGGGAAAATTCAAATTAGAAACCTATTAGTCCATTTAGGAAAATCCAGCCCAGATATAAATATTTAAATTAGGAAAAACTAAAGTATAAAAGGACTTGAATAAAACATAAAATGGTTAGATGATCTCATGGTAGGAAAAGACCTATATATAATCCCAAATTTGTTATACTGTTACAGAAATATTTATACCTTGTAACTATTCAAATCTGATTCCTATGGCAGTTCTACAAAACTGAAAAGAAGCCATCCCTCCAATAAAGAAATGCAAGTTAAACTCCAATAAGTTCCTAGATTTTTCCTACTAGATTGGCAGTGATTTAGAATAATAATAAAGGCTAGGATTAGCGAAGATGTGGGTAAATATGAATTTTCATATGCTGTCAGTGGAAACATACTGATATAGGATTTCTGGGAGTAATTTGAAAATCTGTATCAAATACCAATGTGTATTTTTTACTATTCCACATCTAGAAATCCTTTCTAAGGGTATCATCAGATATGCCACGAGATATATACAAAATCTGTTTGACAACCTAAAGGTCCATCGAGAGATGAATGGATAAAGAAGATGGACAATGGAATATTACTCAGCCATAAGAAAGAATGAAACTGCCATTTGCAGCTATATGGATGGACCTAAGGATTATCACACTAAGTAAAGTAAGTCAGAAAAAAAAAGACACATTCCATATGATATTTATATGTGGAATCTAAAACATGATAAAATGAACTTATCTACAAAACAGAAACAGACTCACAAACAGAAAACAGATTGTGGTTGCCAGGGAGAGGGGGAAATGGGGGTGGGTTAGACTGAAAATTCAGGGTTAGCAGGTACAAACTATTATACCTAGAATGGAAAAACAACAAGGTCCTGTTGTACAGCACAGGGAACTGTATTCAGTATCCTGCAATAAACCATAAAGGAAAAGAATATGAAATCAAATTGTAGTATATTATACATATAACATGGACTTTCCTGGTGGCTCAGATGGTAAAGAATCTGCAATGTGGGGGACCTGGGTTCGATCCCTGGGTTGGGAAGATCCTCTGGAGAAGGAAATGGTAGCTCACTCCAATATTCTTGCCTGGAGAACTCCATTGACAGAGGAGCCTGGTGGGCTACAGTCCATGGGGTTGCAAGGAGTCAGACAGACTGAGTGACTTCACTTTTATTTTGTGTGTGTGTCTAAAATATTATACACTAAAATATCAGTGTTATTTCTGGGTAGTAGGATTATAGTATTTCTATATATTTGTGCTTATCTGTATTTTAAATTTTCTATAGTAAATCTTTTGCATAAAAACAATGAACTGTAAACAAACCAACTCTCCTCTATTCACTTTAATCGTATCAGGATTCATATAAGGGATGTGCTTTAATGTAGAGATTGGTAACTCATATAGTTTTATTCCTGGCCATCCTGTTACTGATTCTCAATGATTCCACAATTCTAGATTGAGACTGCCCTCCTCCTGTACTGATGCATAGTTTGATCTACTCCCTAGAGTGTCAACATTCCTGATCTGTCAGTGGCCCTTTCATCATGATGCTAGAATTCCCCACATCTGATGATTGCCCTATGGTCAGTTTTGTTTGGACATTCTCTTCTTCAGAGAGCAGTTATAGATAGTTATGACTGCTCATGATAATATTTCCAAAGATTTGAATGAAAGACATTTTTATCTCTTCAATATTGGTGGTAAGGGGAGATTAAGAATCTGAATCTAATGCATCAGACTTCCCCTAGTTAAGCTCTTTGGAGAAACATCTAGGTTATAGTGGTTATGGGGTTTCTATCAGATGATATAAGGTGACCTGGGCCCCAGTATTTCCACAATAAAGATGTTCAGTAGGACTTGAGGAGCATCTCATTCTGAATTTGGCTTGCTTGCAAATGACTCCCTTTACAATTCCTAAGAGAGAGTCTTTGGCTGGGTCAGTATGATGTTTGTTTATTAAACAAAAGTTCATGGCAACTTCAAATGCATTTGACTTTGTATTTAGCCACACTGTGGATTTCTGTATGAGCAACTTATCATCATAGTGATGAAAAATGAGACAGTGCTAGTGATGTTGTGGTTACAATTGCCCTTTTCATCCTTGATTTTCTGGGGAGTCGGTCTTCCTTGAAACTCTCTCTTGACCGTCAATATGGAACTCTGAGCTCTCATTGATGGAGCTGATCCCTGAGCTGGCGTGCACCCAAGCCAGGAATAGACTGGAGTACACTTATTGAGAATGACACAGTTCTTGATTGCATGTCTGATCCATGGATTACATCGTCTTCACCACAGCAAATGGTTCTGCCATGAAATCTTATTTCTCCTTCCTTTACTCTCTGTGCTTCTTTCCCTCATACAATACTGCTCTGTCCCCAGGGGTCTGTAGATTTCAATGAGTCTTCCAAGTCCAAAGGCTTAAATCTGGGCACCTCTCTCTTTTCTATCCAGTTATTTTTCCGAGGTGGCATTGAGGATGTTACCATGTTTGTTTAATTCTTAGTTATGATTGTTATGATGGGTAATAGCTATTTTATTTCAAGTCTCAACTAAAATTACTGGCTTACTTTTTCATTATGCTATGGTTTTTAGAAACATTGCACTCCAGCTTTGCCACTGGATGTTTTAATCATGTGGTAGATATTAGGAGAATAGAATATAAGAGAAGCCCTCAGAGGGGGGAAAAAAAAAAATCAGTTCCAGAGTTGACCGCCTTGCTATTCCTACCGAGGCCTACCTTCTCTCCCTGCAGTTAGTCACCACACTTGGAGGGCTGCTTCTCACACTGGCACCAAGGAGGTCAGTTTTTCCACTCTCTCCCCCAGAAAAGATCAGGAAGTGCCATAAGGTTCATGAAAATTTCAGCTTGAAGTTTAGAAAACTCAAAACAACCCAAACCCTCAAACATTCAGTTTGGTTTGAATCTTGGACAAAGGTTTGCTATGCAGCCAGTGGAGTCATTCCAGTTTAAGGGCTGTAGTAACTTCATTTCAGTGACGGGGAAATTATGAAACCATAACTTGGATCTTATTTTAACAAAACCAAGAAACAAAAACACTTACTGGGGAATCTGCATGGGAAAAGGGGCCTACCTAACCCGAACTGGTGCTATTTCACTGTGGCAGCTCCTCTTACTATAGGAATTATGAAACCATTCTTTCCAATTCCTTCAGAGAAAGCTGACTTTTGAAAGCAATTGAGTTGCCTGCATCCAATTTATAAGCCTCCTGTGCACAACAGGGAAAGATCTTTCATAGGTGATTAAATCCAACAGGGTTAAGGCCTGTCATAGTGATCTCCCCTCATGGTCAGTTTTCATTTCAAAAGTCATCCCAGGAGAACAACTGTAGTTCTTTACCTAGCTGACTTCTGAAACAAATTTTCCACTTTAAAGAGAGCCCAATAATTTAGACCCTATCCTCCTTGGATACCACTTATTTATTCCAGGGATAAGAATTCAATTTAATGACTGTTTCTTTAGTGGCTGTATTATATCCAGCACAAGAGAATGTATTTCAGGCGAAGGTATGTAACATAGAAAAAATATATATATGGTTCTCAAATATCTAATGGACTTGTCTATAATCAGCAATGAAGACCTCTTAGAACAAAAACAAATACAAAAAAGGATTCATTCTGCAATAATTTAGAAAGCTTAAGTTGATTTCTAAACATACCCAATAGAGTATCTCACCTTGTTTATAGCTGTTCACTTAACAAATACGGCAAAGCAAAAATGAGGTCAAGCCTCAAGCTGTGCAGATGTAGAAGACAGCCTGGAGGGGCAAAGAGTCAAGAGGGGCCTGCTGAATTTCTGAAGTACACAATCTCAAAGGATTTTAGGAAGATTTGGGGCCTCAGTGTGCTCAGAGATACCGAGAATTTAATAAAGTATGCCTTTTCTTATTTAGGTAGAGACTTTGACTTGGCCCATTAAGTGACTAAGCTGACAAAGTTCCAGTTGGCAAATAACATAACTATTCCCTAAAGTATCCATATTCTTATCAAACTGGATGGTTCTCTTAATTGGGAATGTATTTCGTTAGCAATTTTAGTTGGATTATATTAGGCATTCCCCATCCTTTTAAGTGATTGTTTCTGCTATCACATGGAATCATGTTACTGTGAAATTTGAACTAATTCACATGAAATCAGATATGCATCACAAGCTGATGAGCTGTGGTTAATAGTATTTGTTGTAACTTGAAATTTTTCAATTAGTGTTTCTGTTAAAATATCACTCTGTAATGACATCAATAATTAACCCCTTTTCTTCTTCATGTTTGAACTTTAGAACTACAGGAAGCAAGTCTTCTTCTCAAAATGTAAATGCTGCTAAGTCACGTCAGTCGTGTCCGAATCTGTGTGACCCCATAGATGGCAGCCCACCAAGCTCCGTTCCCTGGGATTCTCCAGTCAAGAGTGCTGGAGTGGGTAGCCATTTCCTTTTCCAGTGCATGAAAGTGAAAAGTGAAAGTGAAGTCGCTCAGTCGTGTCTGACTCTTAGCAACTCCGTGGACTGTAGCCTACCAGGCTCCTCCGTCCATGCGATTTCCCAGGCAAGAGTACTGGAGTGGGTTGCCNCATTTCCTTTTCCAGTGCATGAAAGTGAAAAGTGAAAGTGAAGTCGCTCAGTCGTGTCTGACTCTTAGCAACTCCGTGGACTGTAGCCTACCAGGCTCCTCCGTCCATGCGATTTCCCAGGCAAGAGTACTGGAGTGGGTTGCCACTGCCTTCTCTGAATGTAAATACATCTAGTTACATTATCAAAATTTGGAGATTCCCTACAACTATTTTCTGAACAAATAGTGATACTGTAATGTTTACAGTTTAACAGTGGAAATATAGGAGCATAACACTCTTTAATAATTGAGGATTTAAATTTTTGGTACTGAATATTTATCAAAGCTATTAATAGGCAATCAATAAATAAGTAGAGCCCTGTCCTCAAAGAGTGAACTGATGGTTGAGAAAATGAAATAAATATAAGTGTTAAATGCCTACTAAGTGTCAGGGACAGTCAGTTCTGAACAAGGAAATAATAATTTCCAGATGGAGATGGTCAGAGGATTCATGGAAAATACGAGATTTGTGTTGGCCTTTGTGGTTGTGGTTTAGTCACTAGGTTGTGTCTGACTCTTTTTGTGACCCAATGGACTGTAGCCCACCAGGCTCCTCTGTCCATGGAATTCTCCAGGCAAGAATACTGGAGTCAGTAGCCATTCCCTTCTCAAGGGGATCTTCCCCACCCAGGGATGGAACCTGGGTGTCCTGCACTACAGGTGAANCTGTAGCCCACCAGGCTCCTCTGTCCATGGAATTCTCCAGGCAAGAATACTGGAGTCAGTAGCCATTCCCTTCTCAAGGGGATCTTCCCCACCCAGGGATGGAACCTGGGTGTCCTGCACTACAGGTGAATTCTTTACTGACTTTGAAGGGAATACAAATTTGGAGTAAAGTAAACAGGTTGTTTCAGATGTGAGGAATCAGAGCATCAGAGACTTGAAAATACAGTGTAGAAAGAGAGAATTAATGTAAGAGAATAGTGGGAATTAGAGCTTGAAAGAATGGGTAAAATCAGATTTTGGAAGGCTAGCCAAGGAGTCTGGGTTTTATCCAATAGATACAAGGAGTTAGTCTATATTTTTGAAATGGGAAATGAAATAGTGAAGTAATGTTTTAGGAAGATAATGCTGGTAATAATAGGCTGAATAGATGGAAAAGGAAGTGGTTGAAGGCAGAACAATTGATTAGAAAACACTTTCACTGGCCTAAAAAATTATAAAATTCTGGTGTACAGTAGCGGAAAGGAAAATGGAAAGGAAAAACATCATTAGGAAGAGAAAGAGAAATCAATACAGCTGTGAGATTATATGATGTGGGAAGTAAGGGACAATTTACGATGTCATTTTTTGGTTTAATGTGTGATTTGAGACCTGGGTATCAGAATGGTTGCAAAACATTTCTCATGTTCGTAAATGAGAAATGTAAAAAGTAGCTTAGGTTGGGTTGGAGGAGAAAAATAGGTTTTGTTTTAGGTTTGTTGCTTTTGAGGTGATGGCATACTCTTTAGTAAGCAGTTGGAAATGCAGGGCCCAATTTTGTGAGAGACAGAGATAGACAAAGGTTGGGACTAGTAATAAAGATTTTGATATTGTCTCTATGTAAGTAACAGTTGAAGTTGGGGAGATATATTTTAGAGGAGGATCTGCACAAGCAGTGCAAGCTGGGGAGTTGTCTCCTGGAACACTGCTTTGGAGTAGGTTTATGTGCAGAGCCTACTATTTGCCACTGGAATGACATTTTCTTCTGCGATGTCAAACTCAGAAGAGTGTCTTCTTTTTAATATACATAACATGTCTAGGAGATAACTTTATCAATTTGTGTCCTGGTCAAATAGGATTAAAAATTCAATTCAATGAAAATATTTTTATAAATGTTTCTCCATGTTTCTGCCTCTGATAAGTTTTCTGAACTTGTTCAAGTCATATAGCTAGTTTGGGGCTAAAATTTTCTCATTTGTAAAATGAGAGTGTTGACTAGAATTCTCAGATGACCTCTAAGGTCCTTTCCAGTTCCTCGATCCTAGTGTCAATTTCTAGGGTATTTCTCTAGTGTCGGCTTCTAGGGTATTTAACTGATTGACTTGAGTCTTACCAGCAGGGAGCAGACTATTCCACAATTTCTTGAAGGGCATAGCTATCTCTTTGGAGGACTGATGGTCTAGGGGTGTCCTTAGTAGTGTTCCTAAATCCACATTATCTTGGAAAATGTCTTATATATTTATAATATCTTTAGAGGCCTTTTTCAATCTCCAGTAACTGGATATCAAGCAAAAATCTTTGAGTTAATGAAAGCTGTTTGTGACAAATTAGTTATTCAGGAGACATAAGAGATGTGGATTTGATCCCTGGGTTGGTAAGATCCCCTGGAGAAGGGCATGGCAACCCACTCCAGTATTCTTGCCTGGAAAATTCCTTGGACAGAGGAGCCTGGTGGGCTATGGTCCATATGGTTTCAGAGTCGGACACAACTGAAGTGTTTTATCTGCAGCAGCAGCTACATGACATGTTCTCTTCTCTACCCAAGGCTTCTCTATTAGGAGAAACTTAAAGATAGATTCAGTGTTGAGTCCTTCTAGAATTTTAGTTTCAAGAACTTGGTGTAGACTAATGAGTGTATATATATATATATATATATATATATATAATATATATATTGAAGTACAGTTGATCNGATGCTTTTGAACTGTAGTGTTGGAGAAGACTCATGAGAGTCCCTTGGACTGCAAGATCAAACAAGTCAATCCTAAAGGAAATCAGTCCTGAATATTCCTTGGAAGGACTGATGCTGGAGCTGAAACTCTAATAGTTTGGCCACCTGATGTGAAGGACTGACTCCTTGGAAAAGACCCTGGGAAAGGTTGAAGGCAGGAGGAGAAGGGGACAACGTAGGATGAGATGGCTGGATAGTATGACTGACTCAATGGACATGAGTTTGAGTAAACTCTGGGAATTGGTGATGGACATGGAAGCCTGGCGTGCTGCTGTCCACGGGGTCACAAAGAGTCAAACACGACTGAGCAACTGAACTGAACTGAACTGAACTGAACTAATGGGACCGGATGCTGTGGTCTTAGTTTTTTTGTGTGTATCTTTTATTTTTTTAATTTTTACTTTATTCTACTTTACAATACTGTATTGGTTTTGCCATACATTGACATGAATCCACCACAGGTGTATATGAGCTCCCAATCCTAAATCCCCCTCCCACCTCCCACCCCACATTGTCTCTCTGGATCATCCCCGTGCACTAGCCCCAAGCATCCTGCATCCTGCATCGAACATAAACCAGTGCCTCGTTTCTTACATGATAGTATACATGCTTCAATGCCATTCTCCCAAAATCATCCCACCCTCTTCTAGCTTTTTCACTCTCCTCTTTAACTTTCATCAAGAGGCTCTTTAGATCCTCTTCACTTTCTGCATAAGTATGGTGTNAACCAGTGCCTCGTTTCTTACATGATAGTATACAGGCTTCAATGCCATTCTCCCAAAATCATCCCACCCTCTTCTAGCTTTTTCACTCTCCTCTTTAACTTTCATCAAGAGGCTCTTTAGATCCTCTTCACTTTCTGCATAAGTATGGTGTCATCTGCATATCTGAGGTTATTCATATTTGTCCTAGCAATCTTGATTCCAACTTGTGCTTCATCCAGCTTGGCATTTCACATGATGTACTCTGCATGTAAGTTAAATAAGCAGGGTGACAATATATAGCCTTGACGTACTTCTTTCCTAATTTGGAACCAGTCCATTGTTCCATGTCCAGTTCTAATTGTTGCTTCTTGACCTGCATACAGATTTCTCAGGAGGCAGGTCAGGTGGTCTGATATTCCCATCTCTTTAAGAATTTTACACAGTTTGTTGTGATCCATACAGCCAAAGGCTTTGATGTAGTCAATAAGGGAGAAATAGATGTTTTCCTGGAACTCTTTTGCTTTTTCTATGATCCAACGGATGTTTAAAAGGTTGGAGACATGCAATTCAGCAAATTTTAAGTATCTTCTAGGCATAATAATAAATAAATGTATGAAGATGAATAAGGTACAATTTCTGTCTTCAAGGAAGCTTACTGGTTCATAGGAGAACCTGGAATGTAAGTAAATACTCCACATGAGTACATGAAAAGGGTAGTACAGTAGAAGGAAGTGCTGAGTGTAGGGTGACTGAAATGCTAGCCTCCTGTTGCCAACTGGAATAACTATCTTCTGGTATGTGCTGTCCCTAAATTGCCTGATCAGGTGGTTGTTAGTATCCTTCAAGTCTTGGGTCTAAAGTAGGTGATTGATTTATTTTGAGCAAATGTCAAAATGAAAGCTTTTAGTCTATCTTAATAATCAACTTAGATCACAGCATATTGTTTGTGTGAGATATGCAAAAGGACTGACTCACTGAAAATGATTGACTGGTTATAAATAGACACTACGTTTTTGGCAAGATGCAGATGAAAGCGTTTATGAAGTTATACAGTTGTGGCAAGATATTGTCAACTGTTGTACTAGTATTCAGATCATTGGAAAAATCACATCAATATTGTCAGTATACTACTTAGCAGACAGGCATGCTGACATAAACAAGTTATCAAGCTGCAGACTAAACTGAAGACCTATAAAAGAATGATGCTTTACAGAACATTCTATGAATACCATATTTGTTACGTATATTATATCCAACTTCTGGATGAGTGTCATTTTTAGATTTCCTGTGTTGAATTTAATATAAAGGTGACCAAGTTAGATTTATAAATAAATATATGACATTTATGTCATTCAGAGTGCTTGCTAAAATATTCTTGTTCTATAATGTCACTCATCTGAAAGATAACTATGTTTTCTGGTAGTGAAAAGTTATTCTTTCCTGTTTGGTGCTTCTACATTCTTTTTCAATTTAACACATCAAAAGACAGAAATTAGAATATTGAGGATAAATAGTCAGAGGTGCACTGACTAAACTTCCAGATGTAAAGAGTAATTGAAAGCTATGTAGCCTGGAAAGTGATCTGGGGGAGGCAATTATAAACTTCAGCTCATTATGAAAGTCTTTGAATGATTTGATTATTTAATGTAGGGATAAATCTCTCTAAACTGTGATAAAAGTTCTGATTCCAGATTTGTGTCAGTAGTTTTTGAGTGGGAGCAACATTTTTCACTTTCGTGCATTGGAGAAGGAAATGGCAACCCACTCCAGTATTCTTACCTGGAGAATCCCAGGGATGGGGGAGCCTGGTGGGCTGCCATCTATGGGATCGCACAGAGTAGGACACAACTGAAACGACTTAGCAGCAGCAGCAGCAGCAATCCTAAAAATGACTTCCAAGATGTGTGCTCTGAATGAGGGCATTAAAAAAATTTAAGCCACCCATAAGTTATGTTTCCATTGGCTCTAAACCCCCAGACCCAGCCCTGAGTGATTTTGTATATTGTGTTTAAAGAATCCTTGTTAAAAAGAACCATATTATCTGGCAGGAGTAACATATGAATAATACTGGCTAACATTCAAGTGCCTAAATCTTAGTTAATACTTACCATACCTTTATGAAGTTGATACTACTGTATATAAACATTTTAAGATTCACTTTCCCCCACACACATTTTCACAGTGAAATTAGTATGCATTTTAGAATTAACGGTGTCTTTACTAGCATAATTTAGAACATATTCTTTTCTTTTACAAGCCTTGGGGCTTGTCAAATCATGGTGAGACTGACAAGAGACGGCATCATAGATTAGATGAAGTATGGTATTAGCCACCACTCCCCTTCATCCAACCTTACCTAAAAGAAAATTGAGACATGAAGCTAAGTAAACTGTTCAAGATCACAGAACTGATACGTATTTGAGCCAGGATTCCGCACAGTTATAATTAACTCAATCCAGGACTGATGTTTACAACCACACCTTTCTGCCTTCTGGTAATCTAGCAAAATTGGTATATCTGAAAAGCTATCCTCACAAAGCTGCACTCTTTGGACAGTGGAGATGGGAAGAAAAGGAATTTATAAAGGACCACAGTGGACTGTTTAGTGAAGGAGTACAGTAGAAGACCCTTTGAAGCCAGGGTTATTATGAGCAAAACAGACCCTGAGAGGACAGGAAAGCTACAGGAATGTTGGGAAACCCTGAAGGTGATGAAGGTGAAGGTCATTCACTTCATTTTTTGTCCAGAGCCAGAACTGTGTATGCAAAAGCTTCTAAATGGGATGCAGAAAGAAAATCCTTATGTAACAGGGAGTTATTTATCTGTATCTCTCATCTGTATCTCTACATTTACATCTATACCAATGCATGTGTGCTAAGTTGCTTAAGTCGTGTTTGACTCTATGTGGCCCTATGGACTGTAGCCTGCCATGGGATTTTCCAAGCAAGAATACTGGAGTGGGTGCCCATGCCCTCCTCCAGGGGATCTTTCCAACCCAGAGATCTAACCCATGTCTCTTAATGTCTTCTGCATTGGCAGGTGGGTTCTTTATCACTAGCAGTCACATGGGAAGCTCATCTGTACCTATACCTTTATCTATTATTTGAAAGAGAGATTTGTATTGGGCTTTTTTTTTTTTTTTAAAGGAAATGTTACATTACTAACAAGCATTAGGAGGAGAGTTTGGGGAAGAATGGATACATGTGTGTGTTCCTACATGTGAAAGAACAGCCAGAATGGCATTGAAGCATGTATACTATCATGTAAGAAACGAGGCACCGGTCTATGTTCGATGCAGGATGCAGGATGCTTGGGGCTGGTGCATGGGGATGATCCAGAGAGACGTTGTGGGGTGGGAGGTGGGAGGGGGATTCAGGATTGGAAGCTCGTGTACACCTGTGGTGGATTCATGTCGATGAATGGCAAAGCCAATAGAGTATTGTAAAGTAAAATAAAGTAAAAATAAATAAATAAAAAACTAAAAAAAAAATAAAATTATTTCCATGATAAAAAAAAAAAAAGAACAGCTGAGTTCCTTTGCTGTTCACCTGAAACTACCACAACTGTTAATAGGCTATACTCCAATACAAAATAAAAGTTTTAAAAGCAAATAAATATTTTTAAAAAATATTTTCTTATCCTACATTTAGTTTTTATAACTTTATGTTATTCTTTCTTTTTTATTATTTGCTTATTTTATTTTCACAGTGCCTAGCATAGTTCAATGTAACTTGAAGCTCAAGTATTTATTTAATAAATGAAACAAAACTTTCTCTCTTGCTGCAAATACTACATGGACTCTTGGAAGCCTATTTAGGTGAGAAGAAGGATGCTTTGAGTAGGGGTGGAACACCTCTGAAAGGGTTTTATCAGCTGCAGTAATAACAAAGAGTACTGTAATTTCTCATCCTGCTTGTCAAAAAATGAGGTAAGCAAATTAAAATCAGTCAGGATCTAGCATTGCTGCTGTACCTCCAACAGTAAAGATGAGCCAAGGAAAAGACAATCCAGTGAAAATACTCTGTCATTACTCCCTGTCAACTCCAGTGAGCATTCGCACAAACATGACACACAGCAACACATACACATATATAAATTTTTGTATTTTCTTTTGCCTTTGTGTCTAGTCATCTCAAATGGGTCGACTCATGTTTTGGCTAATATAACCAAACCCGACTCTTTGGCTCAGCTCTACCTGCAAACTTTCTGGCCTGTTTGGGTATAGTGAAGTGGTTTGAGTTTCTGAGAACAAATAATTAGGCTCTAAGAGAAGGCCAAGGTTATACAAAACCCAGTCGTTTCTGCCTCTGTGGGTTCTGTAACCCTGTTGAAAGGAAAACAAAGTTAGATTAGGATAGTGCTTGGCTACATGGGCTTCATGAGATTTTTTTCCATTTAGTGTTATCAGAACATGTATTTAATTATTGTTGTTCTAGACTTGATAAGCATAGGGGTTTGTATCTTTAAATTACATCTCCCTTAATGAACCACATACGATATCTTGGACCAGAATGATGACCTTGTCTTTTTTTATTTAGTCTCATCCATTAGCCTTTAAAGATAGATGAAGTTTCAAACTAGGTCTAAGAATATCATCAACTCAAAGAGACCGAGAGTATAGTTACTTATTTTATTAGCTTTACTCCACCATTTTTCTGCATCTTTTCATTTCATTTTCATTCCATAAAAACATCAGATATTTGTGTTGATGTTTGGGAAGAACAGTCAGTTACAATACAGACTGATGGAGACCACTGACCCTGGCAAGTGAGTTTTGATGACCAGAGGGCAATGATTGGGCCAAATATAAAACACTTCATGTGGTGATAGTGTTTAAACCATTTTTAAGTAGTTTTGAATGTGGTAGAACATAAATCTCAGTTTGTAGGTATTTTTTCTTTATCAGGGACAGAACATCTAAAAATTCTGCTCTATTAATCATTCAGTTCAGTTCAGTCGCTCAGTCGTGTCCGACTCTTTACGACCCCATGAATTGCAACACGCCAGACCTCCCTGTCCATCACCAACTCCCAGAGTTCACTCAGACTCACGTCCATCGAGTCGGTGATGCCATCCAGCCATCTCATCCTCTGTCATCCCCTTCTCCTCCTGCTCCCAATATATTCAGGCTCTTTTCCAAATCATGAATCACCTGACTACAATCACTTATTCATATATACCCTCTCAAATAACTTACAGTGAATTGCATGAGAGTTGGACCGTAAATAAAGCTGAGCATCAAAGAATTGATGCTTTTGAAATATGGAGTTGAAGACTATTGAGAGTCCCTTGGACTGCAAGGAGATCAAACCAGTCTATCCTAAAGAAGATCAGTCCTGAATATTCACTGGAAGGACTGATGCTGAAGGTGAAACTCCAATACTTTGGCCACCTGATGTGCAGAGCTGACTCATTGGGAAAGACCCTGATGCTGGGACAGACTGAAGGCAGGAGGAGAAGGGGATGACAGAGGATGAGATGATTGGATGGCATCACCAACTCGATGGTTGAGTTTGAGCAAGCTCTGGGGGCTAGTGATGGGCAGGGATGCCTGGTGTGCTGCAGTCCTTGCAGCTGCAAAGAGTCAGACACAACTGAGTGACTGAACTGAACTGAACTGTGTGTGTATTCATGTACCCAGAGGCAACAGCTAATATTATTTTTATAGAAAGTATATACATTTAATTTCCCAAATAAAGCAACTGTAGCCTACCAGGCTCTTTCCTCCATGGGATTCTCCAGGCAAGAGTACTGGAGTGGGTTGCCATTTCCTTCTCCAGGGGATCTTCCCAACCCAAGGATTGAACCCGGGTTTCCCGCATTGCAGGGAGACGCTTTAACCTCTGAGCCAGCAGCTCACAAATAAAGCATAGCCTTGTCTATTAAGCTTGAGGCAGGTATTTAAGAAGGCAGGAAGCACTTTTCTCATACTCAAGCTCAGAACTCATGTCCAGGTGAAATGAAATAGAAACCACCTTCCCAAATGGTGGGGCTTTTCATTTCCTAAGCAGGAGCAGAAAGGGAGTGGTGGTCAGCTCAGTGGGCCAACTTTCTGCTTCTGATCTCATTTATCAGATGATGTTTTAGGATTCAGGCTTCCCTGGTGGCTCAGTGGTAAAGAATCTGCCTGCCAATGCAGGAGATGTGGGTATGATCCCTGAGTCACAAAGATCCCCTGGAGAAGGAAATGGCCACCCACTCCAGTATTCTTACCTAGGAAATCCCATGGACAGAGGAGCCTGGTTGACTACAGTTCATAGGGCCACAAAGAATCAGACATGACTTGGTGACTAAACAACAATAACAACAATTCTAGGATTCAGTGACTATCAGTATCACCTATGAGCTATTAACAGAATTGAGTTTTGTATCAGTGAGGCGGGAGAAGACAGACAATAACACTAGTAGCTGCTCACATTATGAAACAGGGTTACGAGGTCAGAGGAGGGTAAGAATAGTCTGAGGAATATATAAAATTTAACCACAGTCATTATTCCACTCCCACCCCCAAATCAATTTTTTTGTAATCATGATTCCTTAAATTGAAAATAAGCACAAAACTCTTATAAGACATTGGTTTAAAACCCAGTACTTGGGAAAGTGAAACAAGGTGAGAAAACACCAGATGAAAAAAGTTTGGAGTTGAACACGACATATTCCTTCATGGTACAAGAGCAGGGTTATAACTCTTCAATGGTGTTTTGGTAACTGTTGGATTTTTAATTTCCATGTGCTTATTCTTTTTTTTTTGAAATGCCAGAGAACATTGCCTGGGCCCTTCAACATCTGGCTTGGTCATAACATAGTAGTCATACTGTGATTTGTACTTTTCATTGGAATACTGAAAATTTACAGTTAGGCAGAAATCAGAAGGGNTTTTTTTTTTTTTTTTTTTTTTGAAATGCCAGAGAACATTGCCTGGGCCCTTCAACATCTGGCTTGGTCATAACATAGTAGTCATACTGTGATTTGTACTTTTCATTGGAATACTGAAAATTTACAGTTAGGCAGAAATCAGAAGGGCAATCTCATTGGAGCTAAGCCAATGTTGGTCATTAGCCACATGAACACAGCCAGATCTTTTACCAGAAAGACACACGTGATGAGTTTTGGGACCATGTTGACCATGTTGATGGGGTTACTCTCATAATTATGGAAAACTTCTGAAGATAGCTCTATTGCACAGCCTTTTGAATTTTGTACAGCTTGGATGACAAACTTGTAGACCCTGAAGTTGATAGTGAGAAAGAGGGAAGCCAGGATGATGTAAGAAGCCACACTGATGATGCTGAAATCTCCAGGGTAAGCAGCACTATCTGTGGGGCAAGATCTAAGCTCAGCTTTCTTCACATTGTGCCAGAAAATCAGACGATATATTGCAAAGGAGGCATCAGAGCATGTTCCCAGGCAATTCCCTCCCATGTCCCCTTCCCTCATTAGTGGGCATGGAGGGTTGGGCCCCAGAGGATGAAGAGGAGTTAGATGGGATTGACAGGCTTCCAATGGCTCTACCATGAGCTTTTCCAAGAAGGGCAGGGGAGAAAGCAGGGAAATAAAATAATCACTTTGTTAGCTCCCCCAAGTGCCTTTGCTCCTTCTAATTCGTGCTTATGCTCTGACTACTAGTGATGTTTTGATATATAGCCTTCCAGACTTTATTATTTTATAGGCTAACTGGAACTTTTCCTGTTTAATATTTCACTTATAATCCCCTCTCCCTTTGCATTTTTTCCCCACTGAAAGGGTTCCTTAATTGTTTTCTTTTGTCTCTCTGCCTCTGCCCTAATCCCATTCTCTTGAGGTAGATTCTAGTACTGTTTTGATATATAGCCTTCCAGACTTCCTCAATTATTTTATAGGCTAACTGGAACCATGACTGTTTTCACTGGATGGGACCTTGGAGATCATCTTTCCATCTCTCTTTACTCCCTCCTGCTGCCCTCCTAACCGTGCCATGGCAGGCTTCCAGAAGATGCATGGGCTAAATGCCCCACCTGAGACACCACCTCAGCCAGTGATTGGCATAACTTGGACTAGAGCCCAGGTATTTTAGTCCTGGTTAAATGACCTTTCTGCTCCATCCCACAATTTAATTTCTTAGCCCGTTTCATGACCTAAAGAAACAGTTGCTATAAGATAGATTCAAGTGGTTTATGGGCAAATTTAGTTTACATGGTGACATTCATTTTCTGATGGAAAATAAGCAAATAGACAAACCAACAAACAAACTTCTAACCAAATAGATGGCTATGGTTCACCTCTGTTTTTTCTTTGGCCTCAGTGACTGGCCCATAATCCCTGTGCTCTGCCTTCCTGGAACAGTTTTCTTATATTAAGATTGTTCTTAGATCCATCTCTCATACAGTCAGCTTTGGTGCTTCTTCTTCTTTTTTTTAAATAACATACTCTTTATTTTTTGTTAAGATTTTTCTAATGTAAACAAGTTTTTCAAAGTCTTTATCAAATTTGTTACAATATTGCTTCTGTTTTATGTTTTGGCTTTTTTGGGTGAGAGGCCTGTGGGATCTTAGCTTCCTGACCAGTGATCGAACCCACACCACTTGCATTGAAGGTGAGGTGTTAACTGCTAGACCACCAGGGAAGTCCCAGTTTTTTGCTTCTTATTCTGTTTTCTTATTGGTCACTTGCTTTGGCCTTGGGTACAGCTCTCCCTGCTTTTTCTCAAGTGCTTCCAGAAAGGCTAAACTTAAACCAGCCAGGTCATCCAAGTTGCTCACTTCCTGGGTATGTTCAAGGTGTTCCCCATAAAAACCAGGGCTCTCCCTTGGTGTGGGACATCATTTTTCTTATTCATGTATCTTCAACTGAAATTTATAGCTTGAAGAGTAAATTCTGACCCACCTTAAACTGTTCATCTTGACTTTTTCTTTAAATTTTTTAACAGCCCTCTCTCTAAGCTTTCTAAGTTCAACTCAAGCACACACCTACACCCACTTTTATAGATAGTGCATACTTTCCCAAAATAACATTAATGAAAACCTTGGGGTCTCATTCTACCACCATCCCAAACACTCAGAATTTCTCACCCAGCCTACCTAGAAGTCCCAAGATCACTCTTCACACCAGGTCCAGATCTTTGGACTTTGTTCAAAGTCCATCCTGTCTTCTAAGTCACAGTAAACACGGTCATGTTAACTATAGTCAGATCTCTGACACAGAATTCATAGTGATTTTTGGATATGGGGATTTTTTTTTTTTTTTGCCAAGGATCCAATTTAATCAAACTTGAGTTTTCAAGGAAGAGAGCATCAGAGAGTGAATGCCAGAGATATCCACTTTGCAAACGTTCTGTGCAATTGTTAGAATACAAGTGAGTGCTTCTGAGTTTGATGGTGGTGGCTGTGGCTTGGGGGAATCTTTCTTTCCCATAAGCCTCTGGCTGTTGTTGTTTCCTGTTGTGTGTGCTTGCACGTGTGCTATGGGGGATGTTAAACAAGCATCATTTTTGTTTCATGTGACTGCAGAATAGTGCTTTCATGTTTACCTTTCACATCCACTTTAAGGATGGAATCTGTTTTACAACTGGGACTGCTGCTAGGACCAATTCTGTAGCATTGCCTTCAGTTCAGGCACATGCCTCT
Organism: Neotragus pygmaeus; assembly: GCA_006410875.1. Taxonomy (NCBI): domain Eukaryota; kingdom Metazoa; phylum Chordata; class Mammalia; order Artiodactyla; family Bovidae; genus Neotragus; species Neotragus pygmaeus. The sequence goes on from SJYV01007501.1 coordinate 113,880, forward strand.
GAAACCTTAATCACTAACAGATGCTGCTTTGAATCAAGAATTCCCCTCTCTTGCTACTCAGCCTGAGCAATGAGCTGCCTAACTTGGATCCTATGGGCTTCTTGAGAAACTCCATAGCCTGTATTACTAGCACACTGGTAACAGGCAGAAGATTGATGTTTTCCAGGCCCAAGTAGGACTTTGAAATAATACCTAGCGGTTGTAGAGAGCTATTTATTTTCTCCTCCTTCTACAAGTGTTTTCACATACATGATCTCATTTTACCCTTCAAATAGTCCTTGGAGTTAAGTAGGGAAAGCAGTATTTTCCCCTAGGAACCTGAGGTCCAGAGATGTTAAGTAACTTGCTCAAGGTTACACATTAGCTTTGACTCCTAGTCTGCTGTTACTTCCACTAAAGTGACACTAGTATTTACTTTTTCCTGTGTCAAAATTGTCTAAGGTCTTTTCAGGTGCTGCATGAAACCAAACTGTCATTCTTACAGCTCAGATTTAATTAAATTTGTAACAGCTTTAGTATTTTTTGTACCCCTCTCCCCTGCCCAGTCCTTAAATTATAACTATAAGGCAGTGACTTTGTATGCCTAAAAGTTATTTGGGGAGCTGTTCAGTAGATCCTGGTTTAGCAGATGGAAGGTGCAGCCTCAAATTTAGTATTTTTTATAAAAACCACCCACATGTTTCTGAATCAGATGGTCTCTGTAAATAGTGTTGTAAGAGCTAAAGTAAGCACAGCACTTAAGATTTCTAGGCCTCTGTTTCCTCATTCAAAGAACAAAAGAAACAAGACTAGAATTAAATTATCCCCAGAAATTAACTTAGATTCTAATCTAAATTTAACAGTTTATATTGGAATTCCTCTTATGGAAGAAGCAGTATCTGTCTGGAAAAAATACCTTGGAGGGGAAAAGTTAAACCTCCAGTGTCTGAGCTTTCTGGAGACGGGAAAAAGTAAAAATAGAGGGGAATTTACAGAAAGACATGAAGCTAAGTGCTGATTATGTAAAGAACCAACTGGGGAATCCCTGGTGGTGGGATTACTAGAAAGGACCCCGGTGAAGAGGAGTGGTTGATGTGAAGCTGTTTGCTCCGGGTGCAGGCTATGATCCTTCCTTGTGGTCCTTCTGTATTCAGCTAAGCTGTATTTTATGTGAATGGAGACTTTTCTATGGGAATTAATGAAGAAACTGAATTTCACTTGTTAATTGACATACTGGAGAACTGAGCAGAAGAGACCATAAGAACTCTTGGTGAGTTGAAGAAATCCTGGGGAGAACTCAGGCTAGAATTGCAGGCTTAAACTCACTGCACCTAGCTACCCATGGGATGGATATGATCAGGTGGCATCTGGGTGAATATATGATAGTTAGCATGAGGACTGGAGAAGGCATTGGCAGCCCACTCCAGTGCTCCTGCCTGGAGAATCCCATGGGCAGAGGAGCCTGGTGGGCTGCAGTCCATGGGGTCGCGAAGAGTCAGACACGACTGAGCGACTTCACTTTCACTTTTCATTTTCATGCATTGGAGAAGGAAATGGCAACCCACTCCAGTGTTCTTGCCTGGAGAATACCATGGGCAGAGGAGCCTGGTGGGCTGCAGTCCATGGGGTCGCGAAGAGTCAGACACGACTGAGCGACTTCACTTTCACTTTTCATTTTCATGCATTGGAGAAGGAAATGGCAACCCACTCCAGTGTTCTTGCCTGGAGAATCCCAGGGACGGGGGAGCCTGGTTGGCTGCCATCTATGGGGTCGCACAGAGTCGGACACGAGTGAAGCAACTTAGCAGCAACAGCAGCAGCATGAGGACATTACAGAAAATATTATTTTTTGGAGTACTCTCATGGCTTGAGCTGAACTGGAATGTGATTAGATCTGTCTTAATAAAGGTACATATTGAGAAAGTGAATGTGAACAAGAATATTTGCAAATAGAGTGGGTGAAAGATAAAGAACCTTCAGAAGCATTTCCAGCTTTGGCCCCAGTTGAAGAATTATTTTAACTAAGATCTAGTGCTTCTGTTCCCTTTCCTATATGTAATATGGACTTTTAATAGTTTTAATCTAACAACCAGAACCAAAAAGAAGAATTTTCTATATCTGGAAATACTTTAAGATCTTAAGAAAGCTTTCTTAGTCTGAAGGAGCAGAGGATGGGGAGATGCAAGGCATAGAATCAAGGCATTAATTTAAATTCAGAAAAGAACAGACATTTTACATGAATGTAAAGAGCAAAAAGAGCAAAAATGTCCTCTTTGCTGAGAAATATGAATACAGCTATGCTGGCTTAAAAAAAATGGGGCCATGTCCTCATCTGTGGTATGGAAATGTGAGAGTCCCAATTTAGGAGCTTAGATGATAATAGGATTCATTGAGAACACTTATTCATTGAGAATAATTATTCATTGAATAATTTCAGTCCTCTCAGTAATGAAGTGAATTAGAGTTGGGATTAAAGAAGTTTGTGAGCTTCACAAGAGGTCTGGACTAGTTCTGGGAGAAGTAAACTAAGGAGGAAATGATAAATTAATGGCAAGGCTGCCTATTAGTGGCTAAGGTCAAAGAACTTCTACATAATCTTAGACAAACTTCTCAAATAAAAGCTCCCTCTTTTTTATGGGCTTCCCAGGTGGTTCTAGTGGTAAAGAACCTGTAAATACAGGAGATGTAAGAGACTCAGGTTTAATCCTTGGGTCAGGAAGATCCCCTGGAGAAGGGCATAGCAACCCACTCCAGTATTCTTACCTGGAGAATCCCATGGACAGAGGAGCCTGGTGGGCTACAGTTCATATGGTCACAAAGAGTCAGACACGACTTAGCTCACACACACCACCTTTTTACTGTCACTAAATTCAGTTCTTTCTGAGAATACTGCTCAAGTGGGCTTCCCATTTTCCCCCTCCCTCCTCATCATGGGACTAGGAGAAGCAAGTAGAGAAAATGCCTTTATTCTTCTGGCTGCCTTTTCATTACTTATTCTTGGAATCAGCAAATATTTGGTGAGCAGCTGCTAGTCTAGGTATTCTAGGTTAGGTGATGGGGATGCAATTGCAGACAAAACAAAGCCCTCCTGGTGAACTTATTTTAACTCCTTGGATAAAAATACTGCCACTGAAGTTTATGCTGCATGTAAAAATACCACCCTTTCTCTTTCTTGTTGCTCTTATTTAATAGATAACCCCTTTGTTGAAGGTTTTGATGTTCTCTGAGTCTGGGTTGTGGGAGGGAGAAGAGCTGAGCATTCTTTGAGCTGTCTCCCCACTCTTCAGATGTGAGAGATCGTGCCCTGAATCTCTTTTTTGTAAGCCATTTCCTATCACTGAAAAGACTGAGTGGGCACCCACCACAATTTTTCTCTGGGACATCGTCACGTATTCAGCAAAGTTAACAAAGAATATGATGGCCATACCTTTGGTTTGTGCCTTCCCTTGAGTCTGAGTTTTAACCAGTATTTATTGCTAAGTTGCATATTTTTACCATTTGGTATAAAAAACAATTGCTTTCTCTAACCTTGTAAGTCCTCAAATTTCTGAACATATTCTCTTTTATTCCTGCTTATATATTGATCAGTTCCTTTCCCGAGCCCCACTCTTTCTGGTAATACCTTGCTGTGTTACTTTGATGTAATAAAATACCACAAACTGGATAACATAACAAATTTACTATCTTACAGTGCTGGAGGCTTTCCCTGCTTATCATTTTGGTAAAAAATATATTGTGTTTTATGAGGTAAATATTAAATGTTCCTATATAAACTCTGGCTAGAAAATATTGTATTGGAAGATACACACATCTCTGAGGTTTGGTTATTAAAACCCAAGAGTTGTTTTGNAGGCCTGGCGTGCTGCGATTCATGGGGTTGCAAAGAGTAGGACACGACTGAGCGACTGAACTGAACTGACTGAACTGAATATCAAAGAAAGCATCATAATTTAAAATGATGCAGAACCGAAGAGAATGCATTGACTGGTAGTTAAGAGTCATCAGAATCCCTATTCTCTGTGCCTTACTAGTTGTACCATCTTTGCACATTGCGGCAGTGTTTTCTCTTTTAAAAAGTAGGCGTAATATTGATATTAGTACCCTCTTAGTAGAGACTAAGTTAAATCACATACAGAACAGACTACAAACAAAGCTCAATCCTGGGGAGAACTGAATAAATGAATGTTTGAAGAACAATTTACCCTCCATTTTTCATTAATAATTTTAGATTTTTTTCATTTTCTAAAGACAATTTTACCTTCTAGGTAATGTTAGTAATTAAGTAAATATTAATGAAGGGATATAAATTGCATTCAACATGCCTCAGATATTCACATCAGCCTCCTTTGGACATTCTTTTATGTAGCAACTTCTCTGTCTTTATTTCATAGCTCAGATAAACAGAGCTGGAACTGAGAAGCCTGAAATCTGTTCTCTGAGCATCTTCCATATATTTGTGAGATGTTCTGATTAGATACATTTATTGAAAAGGTTACCAGGACAACAGATGCTATCTGAAAATGTTATCTTAAAAGTTAACTAAATAATGCACTTCAGAAAGGCAAGCCATTCACCAGCCATTTGTAAATCCTTGCATCTCATTCTCCTCCACCCTTGCTTAATTTATCTTCAGGCATTTTTAAATCTGTAAGCAAAATATCAGTTGCAAAGGTTAATATCTCTCTTGTTCCTAATTAGATGAAATATGCCACCTCTAGCTATGAATTTAGTTCCGATATTTCACGTCTTATGGTGCTCATAAATTAAATGTGTTCAGGGAAAACTATATAGANTCAGGCATTTTTAAATCTGTAAGCAAAATATCAGTTGCAAAGGTTAATATCTCTCTTGTTCCTAATTAGATGAAATATGCCACCTCTAGCTATGAATTTAGTTCCGATATTTCACGTCTTATGGTGCTCATAAATTAAATGTGTTCAGGGAAAACTATATAGAATTATGGACTGTTCTACAAAAATCTGTTTACATAATTTTATGAGCAGCTGTTGAAATTCTTTAAAAAAAAGGTACAGTTTTCATAAAGATAAAGGTTTTTTTTTTTTTCCTCTGCTTTAGTAGGAAAAAATTAGAATAATTGAGAAAACTTTGTCAAAGAAGCATATTTTTATGCCAACAGCTTAAACAAAAGTGAAATCAAATCTGTTGTCTTAATAGCAAGGGTTTATTTTAGAGTTTTTTTTGTTTCAATAGGGGTATAATTTGTTAAACATTGGACATAGTCACTTTTAATTAACTTTGGAATTTAGAAAGATAGTAATAATGACCCTGTATGTGAGACAACAAAAGAGACACAGACATAGAGAATGGACTTTTGGCTTCTGAGGGAGTAGGAGAGGGTTGGATGATTTGGGAGAATGGCATTGAAGCATATATATTATCATGTAAGAAACGAGGCGCCGGTCTGTGTTCGATGCAGGATGCAGGATGCTTGGGGCTGGTGCATGGGGATGATCCAGAGAGACGTTGTGGGGTGGGAGGTGGGAGGGGGATTCAGGATTGGGAATTTGTGTACACCTGTGGTGGATTCATGTCGATGTATGGCAAAGCCAATAGAATATTNATGACCCTGTATGTGAGACAACAAAAGAGACACAGACATAGAGAATGGACTTTTGGCTTCTGAGGGAGTAGGAGAGGGTTGGATGATTTGGGAGAATGGCATTGAAGCATATATATTATCATGTAAGAAACGAGGCGCCGGTCTGTGTTCGATGCAGGATGCAGGATGCTTGGGGCTGGTGCATGGGGATGATCCAGAGAGACGTTGTGGGGTGGGAGGTGGGAGGGGGATTCAGGATTGGGAATTTGTGTACACCTGTGGTGGATTCATGTCGATGTATGGCAAAGCCAATAGAATATTGTAAAGTAAAATTTAAAAAATAAATAAATTAATTAAAAAAAAACTATGTGTTAATTACTATTCTGAAAATTGAAAGATTTCATTCTTATAAAACTAAGAAGGAAACTAGAAATAGACTTTATGAAAGTATGAAAATTAAGGTCCTGCGACTGGCCAAAACCCATGGTTTAATTGACAAGGAAATGTTTTCACCATCACCACAGCTGCTCAGTTCTCTCCAACTCTTTGGATAAACTAAATTTGCCTCTTTTTGAGATTTTTAGTATATATCAACTGGCCAAATATTTTTGAGTTTACAACTTTCTAGTAATTATTGAAACCATGTTACGATGTCTTCTAGTAACCAGGCATAGGATTTAGTATTAATCAGAAAGAATAAGGTAGGCCTGATGTTCTCCTCATATTTACAAAAATACCAATTTGTGTACATTTAAAAACAGTGGTTTGGACTCTGTGCTCTCACTGTTGAGGGCCTGAGTTTAATCCCTGGTCAGGGAACTAAGATCCTGCAAGTCACAGTGCAGAAAATAAATAAATAAATATATGATAATAATAATACTAAAAACAGAGTGTCAGATCTACTTGTCCCTGTCTCTCTCCCCCACAGCTAACTCTTTTTTCCCGTTCTCTCCTTGCCCTTTATTTTCATACCCATGGAGAGAAATCAAAGAAACAAATAAATCCAATAATGTGTAAACATATACTCCCAGAGTTATAGCATCTTCTCAGAGGTACAAGTGAAATCTAGCTTAGACATTCTAGCCTTATAAGTTCTGTGATCCACCAAACCCATTAAAAGAGACATTAATGGGTTTTGACCTTATCAGTTCTTTTTAAGTCCTATATAGTTGCTTTGAAATGACATAAGTGGTTCACAAGTACCTGATGTCTAATTAAAGCTATTTTCTGTTCCAGAGGGAAAAAACAATCTTAGGGTCACATGGAGCACTACTAAACTGCTTAGGCTGTTCTAGAAAAGAAATCAAAATTCCACGGGAGTTATGAATTGTCATAGATGAATTTGAGGTATTAGTAGCAAAGTGTTCATAACTAACAGACTAATGTGTGTGTGCTCATTCCCTCAGTTGAGTCCAACTCTTTGTGACCCCATGGACTCTAACCTACCATGCTCCTCTGTCCATGGAATCCTTAAGACAGGAATACTGGAGTGGGTTGCCATTCTCTTCTCAGGGGATCTTCTCAACCCAGGCAGCAAACCCAGGTCTCCTGCACTGCAGGTAGATTCTTTATAAACTGTGTACATGGACTATGAGCAGAATGGAAACCTTTTGTTTCTCTCACTAGGAGAATGGATCCAAAGAGACAGAGATTATACGTTACTGAAAGTAGAGGTAGGGGTATATATCCTGGGCTCTACTACTTGGTTTGAATCATGTGTGTATGAGAGCTAAGTTGCTTCAGTTATGTCTGACTCTTGGGACCCGCCAGGCTCCTCTGTCCATGGGATTCTCCAGGCAAGAACACTTGAGTAGTTTTCCATGTCCTCCTCTAGGGGATCTTCCCAACTCAGAAATCAAACCCCTGTCTCTTAGGTCTCCTGCATTGATAGGCAGATACTTTATGCCACTGTTGCTGGCCAAAATTTTGGACTTCTCTGCCCATCAAGGCCAAATAAAAAAATATAGAGACAGAGTTTGAAGGAAATAGAAATGTGGCTTTAATTCCCAGCCAGTGGAGAGGAGAAGACAATAAGCTTATGCCTCAAGAACTGTGCCCCCGCTCTATGAATCTAGGGGATTATTTAAGGCAAGGGCTCACAGTCAGGACTCAGTGATGAGGAATAAAGGTTATAGGATCTTGATTTCTTCCTCTTGCATTATTTCAGAGATAGTCGCAGACTGGCATCAGTAACACAGTAAATCAACCTGGCAGTTTGGTGACTCTGTGGTCTTCTTTCTGATTTGTAACTGCAAGGGAAAGGGTGTCGTAAGGGTAAACACCCGATACAGAATATATTCAGAGGAGAGGCAAAGGAAAAACGTGAATTGTAGCTACTTCAGATTTAGGGAACAGAAAAGCAAACTTAGTTACAACCATGCAGAGTTAGAAACAGTTCCAACCATGCAGAGTTAGAAACAGTTAAGGTTAAAAAAAAAAGAAAAAGGAATATTCAGGCCTGCTCACTGTTCACTCTGTCTTCTTTGTTCACAGGAAAAGGAAAGAAAAAAACTTATTCCTTTTTTTTTTTTTCTTTTCACTGCAATACCACCTGTGAAACCCTTTTGAATCATGATGTCCTACTTAGGAGCTTTGAGAACTCAGTCACCTACACTTGCTCCTAAACTTTCTCATCTGTAAATGAGAGAAATATAGAATAGGTAAAACACAACAACAGTGCCTAGATTAAAGAAATCACATGTACATATTTGTTCAATGAATATATGCTCTGATTTGCATTTTCACATAATAACTTGACATTATTTGAAAATTCTTTCTTAGATATTCATTTTTTGTAATTCCAAGTATAGGAATCTGAAATTTGAGGTTTAGAAAATTGCCTAAACTCATGGAAAATTAGGGTTCAAACAGGTTATTTTGATTCTAAGCCCAATACATTTGGTTATCTTGTTGTTGTGTTGTTAAATCTTGAAAAAAATAGGCCCTGAGATCTGATTTTTTCTATTTTTTCTTTTTTTTAACATAAGGATGAACCTACCTGTTTTTCTCCAGTGATACTCAAACAAAGGCTGATAAACTTGGTCCCTGGAGAAGGAAATGGCAACCCACTCCAGTGTTGTTGCCTGGAGAATTCCACGGACAGAAAAGCCTGGCAGGCTACAGTCCATGGGGTTGCAAGAGTCAGACATGACTCAGAGACTAAACCACAAAACTCGGTGGCCAAGATACCCCCAAATAAATGGGGTCTGGGCAGGGAATAGGTGTGCTTGTGCACATAACAGTGAATATTTTGACCTTATTCTTGCAGTCTCTTCAGACTGCTTGGATAATACCTGCTTTACATGATTGTTACATTAGAAACATATATCCCAGGTCCAATTTCTAGCCCATACTGACTTTGCCAGCATTCGTCACAAAAATGTTTAGTAATCCTGATGCTAAAATTCTGCCTCTGTACACCAGTGCTAAATCCAATCTCAAAGACAAGAATTTTGGGTGGAATAGAGAATGGCTTTATTGCTTTTCCAGGTAAAAGGGAGACACATCCTCCTGCCCCCAAAAACTGTTTGCTCCAACCTGGAAGGATCTGATGAGGAGTTTTATAGTACTCATTCAAGGGTGGTGTTGCTGATAAGATTATGGTGTGTGTGTGCCTGCACACCTTTGTTCTGGTCTCAGGTAATCTTCTTGATGAGCTTCTTTGGCTAATGTAACCTCAGATAGTTTTCCTCTGGTAAGAGGAATGCTGATATCTTCAAGAGCTTCAGTTCAGTTCAGTTCAGTGGCTCAGTCGTGTCCAATCATTTGTGACTCCATGGCAGCACACCAGGCTTCCCTGTCCATCACCAACTCCCAGAGCTTGCTCAAACTCAGATCCCATAGTCAGCAATGCCATCCAACCATCTCATCCTCTGCTGTCCCTTTCTCCTGCCTTCAATCCTTCACAGCATCAGGGTCTTTTCTAACAAGTTAGTTCTTCGCCTCAGGTGGCCAAAGTACTGGAGCTTCAGTTTCAGCATCAGTCCTTCCAATGAATATTCAGGACTGATTTCNATAGTGAAAATGAGTATACTACCCAAAGCAATCTACAGATTCAATGCAATCCCTATCAAGCTACCTGCGGTATTTTTCACAGAACTAGAACAAATAATTTCAAGATTTGTATGGAAATACAAAAAACCTCGAATAGCCAAAGCAATCTTGAGAAAGAAGAATGGAATTGGAGGAATCAACTTGCCTGACTTCAGGCTCTACTATGTTCATAGTTTTACCTATCCAGCCATTCTCCTTTTGATGGTCATTTAGATTGCTTCCAATCTAATTTTTATTAGAAATAATTTTTCAGTTAATACTATTGCATATTTTTGCATATGTATCATTTCATGGATGAACAAACCTACCTGTAGCATAAATATCTATTAGCAGTGTTCCTGGATCACATACTATGTGCATCTCTAATCCTTAGAAATGTTGCTGATTGAGCTTCACAAGGTTGTACCTGTTTACCTGTCTACTAACAAGGCATGAGTGGTTGTTTCCCCACATCTCAGTGACGATAATGTTAGCAGACTTTTTTTTTGCCAAACTGAAGTTAAAAATTACTTCTCATTGCAGCTGAATTAAAAAAATTTTTTTTATAAATTTACAAGTGAAGTTTGAGTTACTTTCATGTTTATTCGATCTGGACATTTCCACCTTTACCTTTTTTTTTCATTCCTGCCTTCTTTTGATTTGAGTATTTTTCTAATTCCAGTATCTCTTCATTGTTAACTTTATTGCCTTGATGGGTGCCCCAGGTTTGAAACATGCATCTGTAACTTCTAACACTCTTCTGTCAAATAATATACCACTTCACATGTAATGTAAGAAACAACAGGATACTTGCATTTGCCTGTGCTCTTTTATCTTATTGTTGCCATGCACTTTACTTCTGGATGTTACAAATTCCACAATACATTATTATGAGTTTTACCTTAAATAGACATCTTTTAAATAAATTTTTTAAATGAGACAAAATTTTATATTTATCCATAGCTTTATCATTTATTCTTTTNTTATTGTTGCCATGCACTTTACTTCTGGATGTTACAAATTCCACAATACATTATTATGAGTTTTACCTTAAATAGACATCTTTTAAATAAATTTTTTAAATGAGACAAAATTTTATATTTATCCATAGCTTTATCATTTATTCTTTTCTTCATTCTTTTCTGTAGATCCAACTTTCTACCTGGTATTATTTTTCTTCTGTCTGAAAAGCTTTAACATTTCTTTTAATATAGATATCCTGGTGATAAATACTTTCAACAACATGTATGTCTTTAACTATACTATGTTTATTTCATCTTTATTTTGAATGATATTTTTTACTGATTGCAGAACTCTTTATTGACATGTTTTCTTTTTTCTTTTAGTAGTTTAAAAACGTTATCTTCCAGCTTACATAGTTGTAGTAATAAGTTCAATTATTTTTGTTTTTGTTTCTTTGTTTATCACATAATTTTTTCCTAGCTGCTTTTTTAAGATTTTTTTCTTCATCATTGATTTCCTACAACTTATCAGCTTTCTCCTATCTTTGAAACTGTCTCCAGACTTCATAATATTTCTTTTCTTACTGTGTGTGTGTTTTGCTTTAAATACTTCAATGTAGTGTTGTTGTCTAGTTACTAAGTTGTGTCTGTCTCTGCTGCAACCCCATGGACTGTAGCCCACCATGTTCCTCTGTCTCTGTGATTTCCCAGGCAAAAATTCTGGAGTGGGCTGCTATTTCCTTCTCCAGGGGGTCATTCCCACCCAGGGATTGAACCTGAATCTTCTGCATTTGCAGGAGCATTCTTTACCACTGAGCCACCAGAGAAGCCCTCAGTGTAATTTACAATAGCTATTTTAACACTCTTATTTGCTAGTTCTATCATCTTTATTGTTTCTGAGCATGTGTCTTTCTAAAACACTTTGTTTATGGTCAAATTTTTGTTCTTCTTGGCATGCCCACTAATTTTGTATTAAACACAGGTTATTGTCTGGTTTACATTGTTGAGTGTTTTTCTTTTATTGTCTTCTTTAAGGAATTTGTTAGGCTTTGTTTCAATAGGTGGTTAATTTACTTGCAGATATATTTGATATCTTTGAAGCCCTTCTGAGAACCAGTATAATGTATGTTGGGCTTCCTTGGTGGCTCAGACAGTAAAGAATCTATCTGCAATGCAGGAAACCTGGGTTCTATTCCTGGGTCAGGAAGATCCCCTGGAGAAGGAAATGGCAACTTGCTCCAATATTCTTGCCTGGAGAATCCCATGGACAGAGGAGGCTGGAGGTTGCAAAACAGTCCATGGGGTTGAAAAGAGTCAGACATGATTGAACAACTAAAATAAAATTTATAGTTTATCTAGAATAGTAACTGGATCTCCAGTATTTCTTCTATTTCTTTTCCTCTTGATTTTCAGCTATTTGTCTCTATTTCCTGATATATGTTATAATTTTTTATTGAGTAATAAGACTTGCATATGAAAAAATTTTAGAAGTAATTTGAGGTACTAAATACTGTCCATTCCTTCAGAGAAGATTTGCAGTTGCTTCTGACAGGCAATTTGCTTCAGTCCAGCGGGGACTGAGCTGATTCAAAGATGGATTCCACTGTGAAGACTAATCCATTTCCAATTTGGCTTTAAGATGTAATCTCTCAGGGAACCTAACTAAATGTTGAACATGTTTATTAGAATTCCTTCCCTTTTGTGGGCCTTGAGGCCCAATTTTTGTCTCTCTATTGTCAGTGAAGTGCCTAAATTTTTCTCTACTTCTTAGGCCCTGTTATGGGCTCCACTGTATCCTTTCTAAAATCATATATTGGGATCTTAACCACTAGTACCTCAGAAGGAGACTCTACTGGGAGATAAAGGAGATAAACCCTTTAAGAAGGTAATTATTTTAAAAATGAAGTAATTACATTGAACCCTAGTCCAATATGACTGCTGTCCTTATAAAATGAGATTAGGACAGAGCCATGCACACAGGGAAGACCATGTGAAAACAGATAGAAAATAGCCATCTACCAGACAAAGAGAGAGACCAGAGAAAAACCAGCTCTGCTAATACCCTCCTTGATCTTGGACTTCCTAACTTCAGAATGGTGAGAAGATAAATTTCTGTTGTTTAAGCCACCTAGTCTGAGGTCCTTTATTTTTTGGGAGCCCAAGCAAACTGATACAGGATCCTAGTTGCCCCTTTCTGCTTGGCTTCTTATGTTCTCATCTCCATATTATTTACAAATGAGCAGATTCCTAGAGGTTAACTGCATCGCTGATCGTTGGGTTCATTTTAATATTAATATACTTCCATTCCCCCTGATGATCTTGTGTTTTCAAGTCTTAGCTGTTTTGTTGAATTCCAGGTTTTTTCCTTCAGTCTTGCGAGACCACAGAAAGTTTTGTTCAACTTCCAGCCTCATAGCCATCCCTTTCTGCTTGAGTTTTAGACATGAAACTCTAAACTGCTTGTGAATCAGCAAATGCATTCAGAGGAATAATGGAGCAATTCGGGATTTATCTCAACACCATTCTTGCCTCTTGTAGAACTTCACCTCTCAAGTTCTAGTGACTTGATAGTTCTTCATGCTTTCAAACATGTACTTTTCATTTTATTCAAATTTTCTATGGTTTGTTTGCTTTTGTATGGTTTTGTTTGTTTTCTATGGTTTGGTTTAATATAAGAATGTCTATCAAAGCTGTAACTGGAATAATTTTATATTAATTTTTAACTTAGACATTTTATTAAATTCTCTTACTATCTATAAAGAAAGCTGAGCATCTAAGAATTGATGATTTTGAACTGTGGTGTTGGAGAAGACTCTTGAGAGTCCCTTGGACTGCAAGGAGATCCAACCAGTCCATCCTAAAGATCAGTCCTGGAAGGACTGATGTTGAAGCTGAAACTCCAATACTTTGGCCACATGATGCGAAGAGCTGACTTATTTGAAAAGACCCTGATGCTGGGAAAGATTGATGGCAGGAGGAGAAGGGGATGACAGAGGATGAGATGGTTGGATGGTATCACCAACTTGATGGACATGGGTTTGGGTGGACTCTGGGAGTTGGTGATGGACAGGCAGGCCTGGCATGCAGTGGTTGGGTTCACAAAGAGTTGGACATGACTGAGCGACTGAACTGAACTGAACTGGACTGCAAGGAGACCCTACCAGTCCATCCTAAAGGAGATCAGTCCTGAGTGTTCATTGGAAGGATTGATGTTGAAGCTGAAACCAATACTTTGGCCACCTGATGCAAAGAACTGACTCATTTGAAAAGACTCTGATGCTGGGAAAGATTGAAGGCAAGAGGAGAAGGGGACGACAGAGGATGAGATGGCTGGATGGCATCACGGACTCAATGGACATGAATCTGAGTGAACTCTGGGAGTTGGTGATGGACAGGGAGGCCTAGCGTGCTGCAATTCATGGGGTTGCAAAGAGTCAGACATGACTGAGTGACTGAAATGAACTGAACTGAAGTCGGTTTAGTCTTGTCAGATTCTGTGCGACCCCATAGACAGCAGCCCCCAGGCTCCTCTGTCCACAGGATTCTCTAGGCAAGAATACTGGAGTGGGTTGCCATTTCCTTCTCCAAAAGAAAAGGATGAGCAGTATCTTATTAAAGATGGTATTCTTATAATACCATCTATATATTATCTATTCTTATAATACCATCTATTGTATTCTTATAATACCATCTATATATTATATGTCTATAATAGCTTCTTCTAAAATTTTAGTTTATTGAAATATAGTAGACTTACAAAGTTGTGTGATTTTCTGGTGTTCAGCCAGAAAATTGTATAATTAAATGTGATTCAATTATACAATATGTATACATCCTTTTTCCTATTCTTTTCCATTATAGTTTATCACAGGATACTGAATATAGTTCCCTGTAGTGTAGCGTAGGACCTTGTTGTTTATCTTTTTTGTATATAATAATTTGCATCTTGTAATAGCTTTTTGATTGGGTCTTGCTTGTGTCCTTCCAAGATTCACTTGTTGAAAACTAATCTCTAAAATGATAGTATTCGAAGTAGGGATCTGGGGAATTGATGGTGTCATGAAGGTGAGCTGTCAGGAATGGGATTACTGCTGTGGTAAAAGAGACCCAAGGGAGCTCCCTAACTTGTTCTTCCATAGGGAGATACAGTGAAAGGACAGCCATTTACAGATCAGGAAGCAGGCCCTTAGCAGACACCAAATTTGTCCTTGATCTTAGCCCTAACAGTCTTCAGAACTGTGGGGCAGGCGGGGGACAGAGAGGGGGCAGGCAGACCCCGCACCTTCCGGAGACACCCCAGGGCACCTGGGTTCCTGCTGACACCGCTGCGGCCGGCGAGGACCCTCAGAGGGGAGCCTCGTGTCCACTGGGCTGGGCTCCACTCTGGACCCTCTGACAGGCCGTTAATCGTGACACCACCATGTTTAACTCCGGTGTCGCCCCCTATCAGCCAGGCCCCGGGGCTGAGATTTATGTGGCTGGGCTATGTCCGAGTTTCAGGCTCGGGCTGCACAAGGTCACCCATCAGTCAGCCCCGCTGCCTGGCCGGGTGCGCTCCAGAGGGGCAGGCGCACAGTCCCTGAGAAGGTAGCGGGGGCAGCAGGCCTGGAGGAGCCTGCACTCTGCACGTGGACCTCGCGCACGTGGAGGTGTCCTGGGTGATGCTCACCCCACCCCCAGGAAGGGAGGTGTTCAAAAGGCAGGAGGATCCGCCAACTGAGGGCCCGCCCGCCGGACGGAGCCCCTGGAGCGGGCAGGCCCTAGCTCAGCTTCACGCGCGCGGCCTGGGGAGTCTCTGGGCCTCATCGTCCCTCCCTAAGCTCCGGTGTGTTGAGGTGCCCAGGGTGGGGGCCGTGAGACCGGCTGTGCAGATACCCAGGCCAGTTAGACCTGGAGGGAGCAGCAAGGAGTCGGAGCGAGGGGCGGGGCGAGGGGAGANTCCTCCCTACCCATTGCCAGAAGAGTCCACAAGGACAGAAAAATGAAGATGAACATCGCTAAAACTCCTGACTCTTCAGGCTCTTGAATCGGAATGCAATATGAAAAATAGACACACGGACAGACAGAACGGGGTGCACGATGCCTCCTTAGTGTCTGGAAGTTCCTGGCTCTGGGTGGTGCTTCTGGACAATGGCATGATGGGTACATTCAAGACAAGCAGCCAAGGGCAGAGGGTTGGCAGGGAGTGGAGGGTGAGGTGGGGGCAGTGGTTAACTCAGTTCGGGAAATAGGGCTGAGGTAGGAATCTGTATTTTAACTGGCCCACGTCATTTTAACTCGCCCTCTGTCTTGTTCCAAATCAAACACTCAGGTTCAAGGTTGGGGCACAAAGTGGGGGAGGGCTGGGTTTGGGAGACACAGCTGGAGGGAGGAGAGGAAGATGTGACGGGGACAGAAAGGGACTGCCCTTGGGCTCTTCCTTCCTGCTCCAGGCCCAGACTTTCTCCTGGCTTCCTGGCTGTAAGCAAATCACACCTGAGCACAATCCTCCAGCAGGATTCGCTCTTTCCTTCCTTTCTCTAGCCTGGGAAGCCCTCATCACTGTCCTCTGTGCCCCCATCACCAGAATCCTACAGGCACCCGCAGGAGCCTGGAGAATGATGCTGAGAACAGAAAGCACCTGTACGGAGCTGGGGGACTGAAGGGCTGAGCCAGTTCAACATCGTGGAGGCCCTGAGCTCCCTGAGTCACTGGAAGGGAGCATGCAGAGGGGAGGAGTCATAATGTAAGGGAGACCCCCTCCTTACCCCATGAGCAGGACTGATGTCACAGGTCAAAGTGCCTGGAACCCTGTGTGTGAACTTAACCTAGCTGTCCACAACCCTCATCCCCAGGACAGCCCTTTCCAGAATACTGCAGAGGCAGAGAGCAAAGCCACCTCTGTTGTCAGGCAGGTGATGTGGGGGAGACACCATCTTCTGTGCAGCCAGGTCCTGACAGGACCAGAGAAACTGAGGGTTCCAGAGATGGGACATGCTTCCCTGATGACCGGGGGAGAATCCTTTCCAACCTGCACACCTCCGAGACCACCTCCCCCGAAAGGCACCTTAGATGACCTTGCAGACAGAGTATGTTTGCCTGGAGGAGAATGGACAGTATATCCTAGCCAAAAGGATCAGGAGGTGCAAAGGTACAGAACTTGAAACAGCCTGGACATTGGTCAGAAATGGCCAAGGTCAGCGTATTGGGTGTGTGGTGGAGACAGGAGTCGGTGGGACAGCAGAAGAGATCAGGTCAGGAAGTCTTGTGCAGTATGTGGGTCTTAAGGAAAGTAGGCATTGCAGAAAGACAGGAATCTGGGAACATGTGACACCAGGGAAATCAACCCCAGAAAGGTCATGTTCTCCAGACACCAGCTGCTTCTGCAACCAGCTCTATTTTGATATGGAAATTCCACATATTTTGTTATCAAGCTGGGTCCTGGACTCTTACATCAATAGAACTGATAAGAGGCTGGTGAAGTAAATCAAGTGAGAGTTAACTGGTACTCAAGCTGCTGTAGGAAGGAGCAAGAACAAAACATAGGTTCCCTGCTTGCCTTCTGTGGCCTGGTTCCTTCAATGGAGTAAGAGTGGGGGCAGATTCGGAGAGCGGGCCCCAGGGCTGGCTTAGGTGGTCTGCCCAACTGCTTGTAGTCCTGTGTACAGGGATCATGCCCAATACACTGCTTTCACTTTTGGCAGCTCAGAAGTGGCAGTACACTTGTGTTCTTTTTGTATCTATGGTTCAATATCTCCCCAGCTGCTGATCTGGTATTTTTAATGCCTTACAGTTTCTCTGTATTCTGTTGCTTGAGGAGACATTTGTCCACATGCCAGTGCAAGCACCCCAGTCAAGGGTCTTCAGCCCCAGTCTCTGAAATTGAAACGGTTCATGCAGACTTTATACTAAGAGGAGCAGAATCTAAGGTCACACCCGGCCCTGGCCACAAGGCCAGCCTCTCCAGGCCAAGAACTTCATTCTGGATCCTTTTGCAAGCAATGGCCTCTTCTCCTCAGTAAGAATACATCATCAAGAGGCTGGATAATGCTTTCCCTGTGCTTGGGAAAAGTAATCCCAACCAGTGTGACCAAGCACAGGTCAAGAAGAGCCACTCTGCTGGGGTATCCTAGGTCTCCTAGGGAAGGTGGGTAATGATCAGGGAGCGGGAGGGAGAGATTCTGCCTGACCTGGTGGAGGAACTGATATAGAAGAAGGTGCCCCCTGCCCACCTTCTCTTAGTGTCCTGCTGACACACTACTTCCTCTGATGTCCTTTCATTGTAGGCTTCACAATCATCANTTGTCTTTCTATTCTACAGGGTTTGGGAGACTTCCTCTAAAGACCCAGGCACCCTATTCCCACTGTCCCAGACAACACTTGTGGTTTTGCCCCTCATGTTGTGCTCCATGCTTTGATAACTAACGGGGCTCTGCCTCATCTGTTTGAGATCTTCTCCCACAGGTGTCTCTTTCGGCATTTCCCTGCATTCCTGTTCGCCTTTCCTGGCTTTGGTAACTCTTTCTCAAATATAGCTCAAAGTTACAAGTATATCCTAATTTTACCAAAGATCATCCCTCTCTCTGTGCGTGTCTCATTGTTGTTTTGATTTGATTTCTTAAAAAACAAAGTGAATAGAGCCATTTTTTGGTCTGATGTTTTATAATCAGGTACTATGGATATCCATTTAGAGGAATCCATTATTGTTTTGTTAGGATTAACTCCCTTAGATGGTATATATACAAAATTTCAAGAATTCCAATCTATTTTTCAAAAAAATTATACAAATCTATACCCTTTCACTGGAGAAAGCAATGGCACCCCACACCAGCACTCTTGCCTGGAAAATCCCATGGGTGGAGGNTTAGGATTAACTCCCTTAGATGGTATATATACAAAATTTCAAGAATTCCAATCTATTTTTCAAAAAAATTATACAAATCTATACCCTTTCACTGGAGAAAGCAATGGCACCCCACACCAGCACTCTTGCCTGGAAAATCCCATGGGTGGAGGAGTGTGGAAGGCTGCAGTCCATGGGGTCACTGAGGGTCGGACATGACTGAATGACTTCACTTTCGCTTTTCTCTTTCATGCATTGGAGAAGGAAATGGCAACCCACTCCGGTGTTCTTGCCTGGAGAATCCCAGGGACGGGGGAGCCTTGGTGGGCTGCTGTCTATGGGGTCACACAGAGTCGGACATGACTGAAGTGATTTAGCAGCAGCAGCAGCAACAGTATACCCTTTCACTAGTATATTTTCCTATACCCTTACTAATACATATATAGAGCTTTGCCTATTTCATATTCTAACATGGCATGCTCATTAAGTTTCACTTTTAATTATTATGTGGCAGTAATTACATCTTTTGAGAGTTTTCTATCATTGTCTGTTAGTGATTTTTATTTGTGACAAAGACTCTGTCAGCTTTCTATGGATTAATATGAGCTTTTTCTTAAAAGTATATTTTTCTCAGTTAATCATCTGCATGTTTGGTTTTATAGTCAATGTATTATTTTGCCAAATAAAATATATTTATAGAAATAAATATAAAGAAGTTTAATATTTTCCTATATGCCTTGGGTGTCATTTTCTTCACCACACCAAGATTATATATTCACATATGTATTTCTTTAGTGGTATAGATCTTATTTTTCTATTTAAATCTCTAATAATCCTGGACTATATTATTTTTTAAATTTAAATTTATTTATTTTAATTGGAGGCTAATTACTTTACAATATTGTGTTGGTTTTGTCATACATCAACATGAATCCACCACGGGTGTACACGTGTTCCCCATCCTGAACCCCCCCTCTGTACCGTCCCTCTGGGTCATCCCAGTGCACCAGCCCCAAGCATCCTGTATCCTGCATTGAACCTGGACAAAATTCTAGCAATCAGAATCCAACAACACAGTAAAAAGGTCATACACCATGACCAAGTGGGCTTTATCCCAGGGATGCAAGGATTCTTCAGTATCTGCAACTCAATCAATGTAATATACCACATTAACAAATTAAAAAATAAAAGCCATATGATTATCTCAATAGATGCAGAGAAAGCCTTTGACAAAATTCAACATCCGTTTATGATCAAAACTCTCCAGAAAGCAGGAATAGAAGGAACATGCCTCAACATAATAAAAGCTATATATGACAAACCCACAGTAAACCCATTATCTTCAATGGTGAAAAATTAAAAGCATTTCCTCTAAAGTCAGGAACAAGACAAGGGTGCCCACTTTCACTACTACTATTCAACATAGTTTTGGAAGTTTTGGCCACAGCAATCATAACAGAAAAAGAAATAAAAGGAATCCAAATTGGAAAAGAAGTAAAACNATGAAGTCTCTTAGTGTCCGACTCCTTGCGACCCCATGGACTGTAGTCTACAAGGCTCCTCCATCCATGGGATTTGCCAGGCAAGAGTACTGGAGTGGGTTGCCATTGCCTTCTCCAGTTGGAGGATATAATGGCCAGTTGAACCACAAGCTGACCCAGGCAATCATGCTTCTTGCCTTGATTCCTCTCTCTGGAAGCACTTTCTGCCCACAGTTATCACAGCTGGAGCCAATTTTAGAGATGCGGCCATGTGAGAGCAATGTGTGGTTGAGACCTTCTGGGTGATATACAACACTAGGCCCAGTTACGGCTTCTATATCAACATTTAAGTCTCTGACAGGTGGGTGTGGAAATCTACTCTTGTGGTTGCCCAAGAAAAGCGTCACGTATAATGTCTTGTTTATTAAACCTCCCACCTCCCAAACTGGAGTCATGCACTTTTTTCAGTCACTTTTTGCCCTGCATATGCAGAGGCAATTTTCACCTGAGAAGCCCCTGAGATTTCAAACTAACAATTTGTGGGCCAACCAAGAGAACAAAGAAATGGGCAATGGGAAAGAGGCATCTGCTAGAAAAATCTAGGTTGGACATTGACCTCTATGTGGGGGAAGGCTGGTGCATAGGTTATATGTGCAATGATTTGACATGAAAGTACAGCGATGCCCCTAAAGCACAAGTTAATATGATGAAGTTGTCTTAGGAATTGCCCATAACACACTGCAGCATAGAAGGGGACAAACCATGGTTGTGGGTCAGGCAGGCCCTTAAGGTGGGCAGGCCAGCTGGACACTAATACCCAGCTAGAGCTGAAGCTCTAGTTAGAAAATTGAAGATCCGTGATTAGAGAAAGATATATAGACTTTTACTGCTCTTCCGGCTTCCAGGCTGGAAAACAAGGTGGATGCATTATACATTGAAGAATTTAGGAGCTGTTTTATGAAGCTAAAAGGGAGAACGCTGCTGCAGCTTAAGGTCTGAGCAACTGTGACAAAGCCTACTTGGGCCAATAAGAGATGGAACCAATGGGAAAGTGAAGAGAGCTAAGAGGAACATGTTGTGATTGTCAGTGAAAGGAACAAAACTCCGCATGCTGTCTTATCTTGAATACAGAGGAAAGTGAAAGCACAACATCCCCAGCCTCACTAAATATCTGCCTTTTCTGTTTTTTTTTTTTTTTTTTTTTTTTTTTTTAGGCAGGAGGAGAAGGGGACGACAGAGGATGAGATGGCTGGATGGCATCACTGACTCGATGGACATGAGTTTGAGTGAACTCCGGGAGTTGGTGATGGACAGGGAGGCCTGGCTGTTGAGATTCATGGGGTCGCAAAGAGTCAGACACGGCTGAGTGACTGAACTGAACTGATTTAGGTTTTCATTTTTCTAAATTGGAGAATAATTGCTTTACAATGGTGTGTTTTTCTGCTGTACATCAAAGTGAACCAGCTATAAGTATATACATATCCCCTCCCTCTTGCTCCTCCCTCCTACCACCCCATCCCACCCCTCTAGGTCTATCACTTGAGTTCATTGTAGTGAGGTGGATGAACCTAGAGTCTGTTATGGGGTGAGGTAAGTCAGAAAAAGAAAAACAAATACTGTATACTAATGCATATATATGCATTCCATATTAATAATTAATTCCATATATATGGAATCTAGAAAAATGGTACTTCTGAACCTATTTACAGGAAAATAATGAGACACAGATATAAAGAACAGACTTATGGACACAGCAAGGAAAGGAGAAGGGGCTACTAATTAAAAGAGTAATATTGATGTATATGTGTTACCATGTGTAAAATAGATAGCTAGGCAGAGGTAGCTGTATAGCATAAATATTTATCTTTTCAACTGTAGTCCAACTTCTCCTATGATGACCAGTCATGAGATGGGCACCTGATGGAAAGGCCTTTCTACAGAGTGCCCTCTTGTGTGCCAGGCAAACCGTCCAACCTGTTTGATATATGAGTATACTGTAGAAGCCAGAGTTCTTCCTCATTAAGATGCACATGCACACGCACACACACCTGGCTCAGGAGTTTGAGAAACTGTGGAAGATCCAGCAAAACTTTGAGCAGTTGCAAATCCAATGCCATTTTCAACCTGAAGATCTGAGTCAGCAGACCAGCAACAACATATATGATCTACAGAATGGCTTTTGCCCCTTTTCTGCTTTCCAGATCTTCCAAGAATCTTCCATTTGACCAGAATAACTAGAAACACACATTAAAGGAAGTTCTGGGAAGTGTAGTTCAGTCTAGCTAAGCAAACAAAGCACCCATACAATTTAAACCTAGGGTGGGAATCAGCCCCCTCGAAGAACAGAGAATGAGGCCGAGAGATTATATTTTTACTGAAAGAATGGACAATGTGGATGTGGTGGGGAGACAGCAAGGCATCCCTGGTGGATCTATTTAAATGAAGCTGAGCCTGTGCTGTGCTGTGTTGTGCTTATTCACTCAGCTATGTCCAGCTCCTTGTGACCCCATGGAATATAGCCCGTCAGGCTCCTCTGTCCATTGGGAATTCTCCAGGCACCACTTGACAAACATCTACTGTTGATAAAGTGAATAAAAAAGCCAATAAACCAACCATGGACTTGAAAACTTCTAGAAAATTTAAAATGTTCAGTCAATAATATCTGTGCACTTATGAACTTCTCTTCTGTAAAAACACTTGTACTTTAAAAAAATATGTATTATTGAAATATAGTTGATTTATGGTGTTCAGATTGTTTCAGACTATGAAGCAAAGTGATTCAATTATACATATATAAATATATATATATATATATATATATATATCTTTTTTTACATTATCTTCCATTATAGGTTATTAAAAGATTTTGAATATAGTTCCCTGTGCATCAGTAGGTCCTTGTTGGTTATTTTATACATAGTAGTGTATATACTTTATTCCCAAACTCCTAACTTTCCCTCCCCCAACTTTCCTCATTTGATAACTATGAAAAGACTGATTCTTAAAAATCCAAAAATGATCGTATCTTTACCATAAACTTTTTAGCTTTCCTACTCTAACCCATGTTTTATTTTTATGGTCATCATAGTATGATCTCCTTCATCAATATTACACAAATCTTAGTTCATTTGGCTGGAAAATAAAGGAAGAAATAAAGGATAACACTGTGGTTATTTTTTCAAATCTCCTGAATACTTTAGCTAAGCAAAGACAATAAGTAATATTCATAAATTGTTCTGCTCTTTCAATCCCAACAGGAAAACTAGTATTTCATTTAATGGAAATCATCTTCATAACCGTCTTCTTCCCGTGAAAACACTCTTTTGACACATTAGCACATGTGTATAGGTCCATTATAAAACCTAAACAGTTCCATTAGAGGAAAGACCTAAAATGATTATGGAAAATGTTCTTTTTCTTCCAAAGTATTCAAAATCAAACACTCAGTAGTACAATATGTTTTAGGTTAATTGCTTTAATCTAGTTTAATTAAGTTCATGTTGCTATGCCAACAAATGGCTTTTAAATTGTTAAATCTTGATGTTTTAGAATATGACTAAAATTAATTACCTAAGAGCATTTGACTCAATTTTTTGGAAACATGTAGTGTAATTTTAGCATCACTGTAGCAATGATTTTATTATAACAACTTTGAAAAAACTATACTGTATTATAAGATTTACTTCTATATTCTAAATTTTATGAATGTATTTTTTTCTAATACATATCTACCTGATTATATATGGTTTACAAAAACAACATTAGATATAGGAAACACAAACACAGTCACACATTTGCTAAGTGGCTATTAGGCCCAAATGATCCCTGTTTTCAAACATTCAAAGTGGGTTTTCTGGGAATATTGTACTATTCTTATACATTCAAATAAAAGATTAAAACCAACCAACTAACAGGTGACCTTGGTCTAATTTACAGTTTCCAGTTTTCTTATTGACATGCCTTGAGTCTTGAAACAAAGAGAGCCACATGAAAGCACTTGGTCTTGGGTCACTGGTAAAATATGCTCGTAAAAAAATATAAGATTAATGTGCTTACTTAAGAGAAGCCTCTTATCTGCAGCAGACTTGAGTATTAATGAAACTTCAGGTTTTTCCCCTTCTTGGAAATATATTTGCTGGAATAAACAGTTTGTCTCACCAGATATGTAACTTACATTCCTGATTGGTGAGACACCTAAAGAGCTAAGTCAGGACCATTGCTCTCCATGGAAGCATTGCCTGAAAAGACACGACAAAATAGGACAATGAATATCTGAGAGGAGCTTATGTATAACCACTTCAGGAATAAGCTGACACATGCCTGCAATAAAATTCAGAGTCAAAAATAGAGGCCAATCAGCATTATGCTAAGTCAAATCACTGCAGTGAAATGAGAATAAATAACAGTGTGTTTGGAACAAGATGACCTCAGGGAATCTCAGTTTTAGTGGGTTTTTCCAGCTCATTTTAATATCATGAATAGCCAAATTTAAATAAAAATATAAGAGAATATGGAAATAAAAAAAAATTATACCTTATACATAGAGCACTGTGAGTTTTTCTTTTTTGGATTTTGTCAAAAGTAAAATTATGTTTTAATTGAATTGTTAACCTACATATTATTATATCTAAAAACCAAATAACTACAATGTCTGTTTACTTGAAGAAAAAATAAATTAAAGTGTCCTTATAATATTTCTTATACATTTTTTTAATTAAGGAAAATGAATTTTTTATATATTCATAAAAAAAGAAAACCTGCAAATATTCCATATTTCTGGCAATAAATGAAAGCAATTACTTGGATAATTAAAGTATAATGCATGATAAGAGAAATTATGCCTGTCAGCTCCTATTTGAACCAAAGACTGTGCTGGTCAGCTCTAATTTAAACCAGCACTTGCAAAAAAATATATCCCATAGAAAATTAATCCTAAAAAAGTGCTGTGTGAACACACATACGATTTTTTTTTAGAATTTATATTTTATCTCTACTTCTTAAGGACTTAAAAATGAACACTAACTTTACTCTCTGTAAATGCCTGGATTAAAGAAATGTTTAACTTTTAGTAACTCAGCATTTAGATGTGCAATGAAAAACTTTGCTCTTTCAACTCCTATTTATATCTCATTTTGTTAATATTCTATTTCATATCTATTGTGAATTACTAGTCTAGCCATTTAGAGGGAGTTATCTAGGCTGTCCTGGAAAACCTCATGGATAGAGGTCTTATATGACTACCTGTTAACTCATCTCATGAACTTACACCCAGTTCCCTCAGTTTTATTTTCAGTTCAGTCACTCAGTTGCGTCTCACTCTTTGTGACCCCATGAATCATAGCAAGCCAGGCTTCCCTGTCCATCACCAACTCCCAGAGTTTACCCAAACTCATCTAAATTGAGTCGGTGACGCCATTAAACCATCTCATTCTCCGCCATCCCCTTCTCCTCCCACCCTCAATCTTTCCCAGCATCAGGGTCTTCTCAAATGAGTCAGTTATTTCCATCAGGTGGCCAAAGTATTGGAGTTTCAACTTCAGCATCAGTTCTTCCAATGAACACCCAGGACTGATCTCTTTTATTTTATTATTTTTTTCTTTTTTTAATTTAGTTTTTTTTAATTTTTACTTTATTTTACTTTGCAATACTGTATTGGTTTTGGCATACATTGACACGAATCCGCCATGGGTTTGGATCTCCTCGCAGTCCAAGGAACTCTCAAGTTTTCTCTGACACCACAGTTCAAAAGCATCAAATCTTTGGCACTCAGCTTTCTTTATAGTCCAACTCCCACATATGGAAAAACCATAGTCTTGATAAGACAGACCTTTGTGGACAAAGTAATGGCTCTACTTTTTAATATGCTGTTTAGGTTGATCATAACTTTCCTTCCAAGGAGTAAGTGTCTTTTAATTTCATGCTGCAATCACCATCTTTAGTGATTTTGGAGCCCCAAAATATGAAGTCTCTCACTGTTTCCACTGTTTCTCCATCTATTTGCCATGAAGTGATGGGACTGGATGCCCATCGTTTTCTGAATGTTCAGCTTTAAGCCAACTTTTTCAATCCCTCTTTCACTTTCATCAAGAGGCTTTTTAGTTCTTCTTCACTTTCTGCCAAAGGGTGGTGACATCTAATATCTGAGGTTATTGATATTTCTCCTGGCAATCTTGATTTCATCTTGTGCTTCATCCAGCCCAGCGTTTTCCATGATGTATTCTGTATATAAGTTAAATAACCTGGGTGACAATATACAGCCTTGACATACTCATTTTCCTATTTGGAACCAGTCTGTTGTTCCATGTCCAGTTCTAACTGTTGCTTCTTGACCTGCATACAGATTTCTCAAGGGGCAGGTCAGGTGGTCTGATATTCACATCTCTTTCAGAATTTTCCATAGTTTGTGGTAATCCACACAGTCAAAGGCTTTGGCTTAGTCAATAAACAGAAATCGATGTTTTTTCTGGAAATTTCTTGCTTTTTCAATGATCCAGTGGATGTTGGACATTCAATCTCTGCAGTCTTTTCCTTTTTCTAAAACCAGCTTGAACATCTAGAAGTTCACAGTTCACGTATTGTTGAAGTCTGACTTGGAGAATTTTGAGCATTGCTTTACTAGCATGTGAGATAAGTACAATTGTGTGGTAGTTTGAGCATTTTTTGGCATTGCTTTTCTTTGGGATTGCAATGAAAACTGACTTTTTCCAGTTGTGGCCCCTGCTGAGTTTTCCAAATTTGCTAACATATTGAGTGCAGCACTTTCACAGCATCATCTTTTAGGATTTGAAATAACTCAACTGAAATTCCATCACCTCCAATAGCTTTGTTCATAGTGATGCTTTCTAATGCCCACTGGACTTCAGATTCCAGAATGTCTGGCTCTAGGTAAGTAACCACAACATTGTGATTATCTGGGTTGTGAAGATCTTTATTATTTTTTTTTTGTACAGTTCTTCTGTGTATTATTGCCACCTGTTCTTTACATCTTCTGCTTCTGTTAGGTCCATACCATTTCTGTCAGCTATTAAAACATATATTTCATCTTATCTGACAAATGTATGTCAAGAAAAATCTCACTACCCAGTGCAAGTTTAGACAAATTTCTACACAGAAATGGTCATGCAAAGAGCTGCCCCCTGTCTTCTGACTTGAGATTCTGCCTCTCTTCTCTTACTCTTCTGAGTTCATGCCCTGTGTAAGGTGTTGTTCGCACCCATGTGGATACTCCTGCTCATGCACTCAAACTTCACCACAACTTGGTCCACCAGATATATGGGAAACAGCCACCAGATTTATGATGTGCCTTTGGTAGGATGGAGCTGTGAGAAATGCCCACAGGATCACTGGAAGAAAGTTTAAGGCTTTTAGGCAGGACCTGCAAGGTCCTGGGTATTTTGGAAAATAAATGAAGACTTGTAAGCTCTGAGTGCACATGGCCTCTTGGCTCCATGTTGGGCTCAGCTTTGTGGTGGAACAGATCTTGGCTAGAATAGGTCTACAGTGAATTCTTCTGAAAGTCTCCTAGAGGGAAATTTTCTTTTCTTAGTCTATATGTAGCCCGTGTCTGCCAGTGTTTAAGTAAGACCTACACTGGTGTTTATCTCTGCTTTCCTAAAAACAGAATTTGGTCAGTGAATAGAATCTTTCTTCTTTTCTATACAAGAGCTTTGAATAAAACTAGAACATAGAATATAGTGTTTTTTAAAGAAGTAAATGTACTGGTGCCCAACCCCTTCGGTGGAATTTTGGGCCAGCTTAGTTCCTGTTCCCAGTGGGGACCACACAACTTTATTGAGAAAGTTCTCTAAACCATCTGGAGTGTTACGGTGACATTTGCTTTTCTCATATTTGTTCTCAGTGTGCCATTCAGCTTTCTCTGTTCTCGAAGGACATCCCTGAGTTTTAAATTGGCTGTTTTCTTTATTCATTATCAAAGACTAACATTAAGACAACACAGAAAATAATGTTGCATTTCAAAGCAACAGCTGCTCTGTCTTCAACAGTGCTTTATTAAAAGTCTCTAAGTTGTATACCACATTGAGTTTTCAACTTTTCAGAGAATGACACCAATTTTTATCCACTTCTCCAGATTTTTAATGAGCAGTTTGTCCCCTGATGTCTGTGTCAGAGGGTGGAGAGGTACGGTTTGTGGTTTCTGATTGTTTCACTTAAGGAGATTATCATTATTTTGTGTACTCTAACATCTCTAATAAATTTGGTTAGGAGAAGTTCTGACACAGAAGGTGGCTTAGTTTACATTGATGTTTAAAAAACATTGGTGATTACTCCAGATTGATAAACTTCATCTCTTTCAACAACATATGCCCTTCTACAGGAAGACCCACACAATAATTTATCTTCATTTTTTTCTCCTGTATTCTCTACCCATCAACCCATGCATTCCGGAGTGTGCAGGAATAAGTAATCTTCCACAGAACAAAGGGATTAACAACAGATTCAAATCTGGATCAAACTGTCAAAGCCCCTCACATCACACAGTGATGCAAAGTTGTACAAATTATCATTCTAAATCTATCCACACTTCAATGCTGTTTCCTCAATAGGAATAATTGGATGATTTATATTTCCTGGTGACTTTAAAAAATGGCTGTCAGTGCATAAAACAAATTAGTTTTAATAAGAACTTTCACATGAGCACACAGAAATGGAGTGACAGGAACAGTAAATGGAAATTTTCAATAATTGTATTGACAGAGCTTCACCAAAAGAATATTCAGGTAATTAGGATAATTATGCAGCAATGAGCATTCCACTTATTACTTGTATCTTATTTCAAAATGTCTAAATGAACTTATAATTAAAAGCATACTGTCTTTAAAATAAGGAGTCCTTTTTTTTTTCTAAAAGTACTGAAATGTTATAATGATTTTGAAAGCTAGTCAGACTTGAAAAAATTGTTAAATGCTGACCCCACAGACTTATCTAAAATGCTATATTTCTTTATGAAACAAGTCTAAAATGAGTTACACTTTACTAAAATAGTTGATTTTTAATATCTAAAACATTTTTAGTTTAGAAAGTATTTTTAAAATAGCATAATATTGATAAAGTTAATTNAGAAGGAGATGGCAACCTACTCCAGTATTCTTGCCTAGAGAATTCCATGGACATAGGAGCCTGGTGGGTTGCTGTCCATAGGGTTGCACAGAGTCAGGCACGACTGAAGTGACTTAGCATGCATGTATGCATGCATTGGAGAAAGAAACGGCAACCCACTTCAGTATTCTTGCCTGGAGAATCCCAGGGATGGAGGAGCCTGGTGGGCTGCCATCTATAGGGTCGTACAGAGAATTGGACATGACATAAGCGACTTAGCAGCAGATGGGAAGAGATGCCATGATGTTAGTTTTCTGAAAGTTGAGTTTTAAGGCAACTTTGTCACTCTCCTATTTCATTTTATTTAATTTTTTATTTTTACTTTATTTCACTTTACAATACTGTATTGGTTTTGGCATACATTAACATGAATCCACCACAGGTGTACATGAGCTCCCAAACATGAAACCCACTCTCACCTCCCACCCCACATCATCGCTACAGATCATCCCCGTGCTTTAGCCCCAAGNCTGGAAATAAAAGCAAAAATAAACAAATGGGACCTAATTAAAATTATAAGCTTCTGCACAACAAAGGAAACTATAAGCAAAGTGAAAAGACAGCCTTCAGAATGGGATAAAATAATAGCAAATGAAGCAACTGACAAACAACTAATCTCAAAAATGGACTCTATTTTGAATTGTGTTGAATATTAATCTAACTTATTTCCCCCAAAATTGATAGTCAAGCTCTCCATTCCTATTTATAGACTAATTTACTTTCTCACTGATTTAAGATTCCACTACTAACAAATTAATGTTATGCTTATGAAGAAATTGCTCTAAACTTTAAATTCTCTCTCACTCTTGCTTGTTTTTATGGAAGTACTACAATGTAATTATTATTTTATATATGAATACATTTTATTTCCTAGTAGAATAAAATCCACTCATTACTATAATTTCCTGACTATCCCACTTAGTTTCATGTATTATTCTTCCAGATGAATTTCAGAATCATTTCTTGCATTTCCAAAAATAAATCCTCAAACCCACTGGGATTGCACTGAGTTTATTTATTTATTTGGGAAGCAATGACATCTTGATAATATTAAATCTTCTGACCCAGAAACACGATATAGTTCTCCATTTAGACAAGTTCTCTTTTATGTTCTTCAATAACAATATTGTGGTTTTATTCACAGAGATTCTGTACATTTCTCATGAGTTTAACTCTTAGGCAGTATATGTTTTGTCATTAGGAATGCAATTTACTTTCTAACTTCTTATTGCTGGAATGTAGACACATATTGAGCTTTATTTATTTTTTAATTACTACTCTACTAATCTTTTGTATAAACCCTGCTTGCTTTTCAGATTATTTTGTTCAGTTTTATACTTACACAATGATGTCCTCTACAAATAATGTTACTTTTTCTTCCTCTTTCCAATATTTGTATTTTTAAATTTTCTTTCTTTCCCACTTATGTTGGCAAACTTTTCCAGAACAATGTTAATTAATAACAGGTCTAGCAGACATATTTTACTTGTTCTTGATTATAGTAGGGATGCTTCTATTTTACTATTAAAGTAGCTTTTTTGTAGTTGTCTATTAGAATATTTTGATTTTTTCATCTAACAATCACTGACTTTTAATTGGTATGTAGATCATTTACCATTAATTTAACTATTAACAATTGCATTTAAGTCTCCTTTATAAATTATTTGCTTTTTTTGCTTGACCTCTGTAGTTTTTGTTCCTTTTTCCTTTTCCTGCCTTATTTTTTTGGTAACCCATTTAAATTCATTGACTTGTCATATCTCTTAGTATTTTTAGTGCTTCTTTTGAGATTATGATGTATACAACTAAGTTAATATCTGTTCAGTTTAAGCAAAATGCAGAAGCAAAATTTGGAGTAACAGAGTGTTTGGGGCAAAAGAGCTAAATTAATCTAATTGTATTTTAACATGATAACTTTGTTGCTCTGTTGAGAATAGGCTCTAAGAATGAAAGGCTAAAGTAGGGAATCTTGCCAATAAGGGGAAAAACATTAAAGGAGTTTCCTTCTATTATGATTTTTCTGTGAGTTCTTATCTAGAAAAAGTGTTAATTTTGTTAAATGTTTTTTCTACTTCTATCGGGAAATTATTGAGGTAATCATTTTATTCTGTTAACTTGGTGAATTGTATTGATTTGGTTTTCGCTTCAATGAATCTTGCATTCTGGGGATAAACACCACTTAGCCATGAGGTAGCATCCTTATTATGACTCATCCTAGATGCTCTGTCTTTCTCTCCCACCCCACTTTGTTTTCTCCTCTTTTTGGATCAGTTTTGGCAAGATAATGTCAAGTTTATTAAACTTTTAAAGAACTAGCTTCTGGTTTTATTGATTTTTGTATACTGTTTGACTTTTTAATTTCATTGATTTCTTATATTTATTAATTCTCTACATTTTCATATTTGGGGTTTCATTTACTCTTTATTTTCTAGAGTTTTAAGGTATTAGTTTAAACAATTAATTTTCAACCTTTCTTTTAAAGGAAAAATATCCAGTACATCTATAAATTTCCTTTTAAACACTACTTTAGATGCCTCCCATAGTTTTTGACACATTGTTCTCCTTATTTATTTCAAAGTATTTTCAAATTCTCTTTTTGATTTCTTCTCTGATGTTGGTTTCTTAAAGTGTTGAAAGTGAAAGTGAAGTGAAAGTTACTTAATCGTGTCCTACTCTTTGTGACCCCATGGACTATAGAGTCCATGTCATTCTCCAGCCCAGAATACTGGAGTGGGTAGCCTTTCCCTTCTCCAGAGGATTTTCCCAACCCAGGGATTGAACCTAGGTGTCCTGCATTGCAAGTGGATTCTTTACCAGCTGAGCCACAAGGGAAGCCCCCAAATACTTGAGTGGGTAACCTATCCCTTCTCCAGCAGATCCAGGAATTCAATTCCCAATCCAGAAATTGAACCAGGGTCTCCTGCATTGCAGACAGATTCTTTACCAATTGAGCTATCAGGGAAGTCTTGTTTTTTAAATTTTTATATATTTGGGAATTTTTTGATATCTATTTGTTATTAATTTTTAATTTGGTTTCTTCATTTCTCTTTCTTTTTTCTTGGCCATTCCACACGGTCCACAAGATCCCAGTTTCCTGACCAGGGATGGATCATGTATCCTCAGAAGTGAAAATGTAGAGTCCTGACCACTGGACCACCAGGGAATTCCCTCTTTATGATTTCTAATTTAGTATGAATTAGTCCTAAACTCATTTGTATTTCTTTATGCCTAACATATGGTCTATATTGGTCAATGTACCATGAATACTTAGATTCTTTAGTTGTTTGGGTGTGGCATCCTATATTTTTCAGTTAGATCATGTTGGCTGGTAAAGATATTTGTTATCAATGGCTGTGTAACATATATCCCCCATATTTAGTGGCTTAAAGCAGCAACCTTTATTTGGCTCAAATGCTGTTGTTCCAGCAAGGTTTAGTGGGAATAGTTTACTGTGCCCCAACCAACATCAGCTGGGACATCTCAAAGGTAAGTTCCACTCAGCATTAGCTGGTTGGGGCTGGGTTGGAAGCTGGAATCATCTTAAGCTTCTTAGACATCTCTGTTTTAATGTGGTCTCAATGTGTGACCTCTGCAGCATGGTGGCTCAGGGAAGATGTTGGTTTAAAGCACTCAAGTTGCATGTTATAAGAGAGGGAGAAAGCTAAGTAGATGATATATATTTTTTGACTTAGCCTTGGAAGTCATAAAGCTTACTTCTGCCATGTTCTATTTGTAGCAGCAGTCACAGAATGTGACTGTTCAGTCTAGAAGAGAGTCCACTGACTCCATGTCTTGATGGGGGTATGAGGAGGTTCTAGAAGAGCATATGAGGCTGTAAATATTGCTGAGAACATTTCTGGAAAGTAAAACTTGTCACAATATTGTTCAAATCTTTTTCTAATATTGCCAGTTTTTTTGTTTGTTGGTTTGTTTGTTTTGTTTTACTCTGTTGACAATAGAGAAGAGGGTTAATACCTTAAACTGTGAGTATGGACTTATATATTTCTTCATTTGGTTCTGCTGGTTTTTGCTTCATTTCTTTTGAAACTTTGTTACTATTCACATACATGTTTTAAACTGTTATGTCTTCTGATGAATTGTTTTGCACATCTTATAAACTCCACAGGAAACTATTATCCTTGCTTTAAATAGTCAAATCTTTAGAGAAATTGAGAAAAGTCATTTATTTTTGCCCATATATATTTTCGTCACTCTTCATTCCTCGCAGATCTAGATTTCTGTCTGATATTTTCCTTGGGCTTGATGTGCAGGTCTACTATTCATGAATTTTCTCAGATTTTATTTGACTATATATTTTGCCTCCAATTTCAAAGCATATTTTTTTCTGGATATAGGATTCTAGGTCAATAATATTTTCCTTTCAGTGCTTTAAATGTGCCATTTCATTGTTATCTGGTTGTATTATTTCTAATGAGAAGAGAGCAATCATCTTATTTGTCTCTATGTAATGGACTCTTTCTCTGGTCCTTTTGCAAATTTTCTCTTACTTTTTCGTTTTCAGCAATTTGACTATTATGTGCGTAGGTCTAGTTTTCTTAGGTTTATCTGGCTAGAGTTAGTTGAGCTTCTTGAAGAATTTGTGGCCATTGTTTATTTAATTTTTTAAATTTTTTGACTCCAATGTCTTTCCCCTCTCCTTCTAGAATTCCAACTATATATTTGTTAGATAACTTGATATTGTTTCACAGGCCACTGCAGCTATATTCATTTTTTTTCAGTCTTATTTTATTTTTTGTAAGCTTTGGTTTAGATATGGTTCCCTTTGTCCAGTCTCCAAAACCAATCTTTTCACCTGCAATGTATAGTTTATAGTTAAGCCTAAGTATTTCAGATATTTCTTTTTGAGTTCTAGAATGTCCATTCTTTCCTCCCCCCGCCCTAATTTTTATTTCTCTTTTTAGATTCTGCTTCTATTCACTCAACACTTAAACGTATTTATAATATAGTATTCCCTTGGTATCCACAGAGGATTGATTGGTTCCAGGACTCACTGTAGATACCAAAATCTGTAGATGTTCAAGTTCTATAGTCAGCCCTCTGAATCTTCAAATTTTGTATCCACAGATTGACACATTGCAGATTGTAAATGAAGAATACATGATGCACAGTTAGTTCAGTCTGTGGATGAAGAACATACTGGTGTGGAGGGCTGACTATATATTCATCTAAAAAGCCTGTGTATAAGTTGACCCATGCAGTGAAAATCCCTGTTGTTCAGGGGTAAGCTGTAGTTATTTCAAGAGTGTTAGTTGCTCAGTCATGTCTGACCCTTTGTGGCCCCATGGACTGTAGCCTACCAGGCTCCTCTGTCCATGGAATTCTGCAGTCAAGACTGGGTTGCCATTTCCTTCTCCAGGGGATCTTCCCAACCCAGGGCTCAAATCTGTGTCTCTTGCATTGCAGGAAGAGTCTTTGCTGTCTGAGCCACTTTGGAAGCCCCAGTTATTTTAAAGTCCTTATTATTGAATTCCAACATTAATGCAGTCTCTGAATTTCTACTGACTTTTTCTTCTTAGTTTTGGGTTTTAATACATTTTCCCACCTTCTTCATCAGTTTAGTAATTTTTAATTGTATGCCAGACATTGAAGATGCAATGTTGTTGAAAATCTGATGAGAGTGTGTTTAACGTTATGTCTTTCTTTAAACAATGTTGAAGTTTGTTTTAGCTAGCAGGAACTTTACTCAATCAGCTTGATCCTACTTGACTTTAAGCTTTCTTTGGGAGAGTCTAGAATAGTCCTTAATCTAATGATGAGATAAACCTTCCTTTAACGTGTGTCCATTCTGGGGTTGCAACTAGATATCTGTGGGTATTCAGTCAAATCTCTTCATTTGGCTTGTGAAAATATGAACATCTCTCAGTATTGTGAGAGCTTTGGGATCTGCATTAATTTCATGGCTCTGAAGTAGTTGCCCCCTATAAGACCTCTTGGAGTCTTTCTCTGTCCATGCATGACTTAGTATTCATCCAGAGACTAAAGGGGATCTCTGTGCAGATATATGGGGCTATTCCATATAGCTCTGTCTTCTTTGGTATCTTTGCTCACAAATTTCACTTGGCTGTTTCTACTTGTTAACATTTCTCCTTTTTCTATTTGTGATCCATTCTTTGTGGTGCTATTTGTAACATGTAGAAAGTAAGAGACATATGAAGATCACCTCGTGCATCTTTCTTCTCTCAAGAATAATAGTTGTATCGTTTTGTCTAATGCCTAAAAGTAGTTTCTTCATTTACTGTTGTTCAATTTTTATGAAAATATAATTGACATATTAATTTTGGGTGTACAACATAATGGTTCAATATTTGTATATGTTACAAAATTATTTTTGTTCAATTTTCAATTGTTTATTGTGGGAAGATAAATATGATATGAATTACTTCATCACAGTAAGAACTGTGTGTCTAAACATGTCAAATTTGAAATGTCTATTCAGTAACCAGATAGCAAAGTGTGGTTGACTGTTGAATACATGAAATTGGAGTTNTTCAATTGTTTATTGTGGGAAGATAAATATGATATGAATTACTTCATCACAGTAAGAACTGTGTGTCTAAACATGTCAAATTTGAAATGTCTATTCAGTAACCAGATAGCAAAGTGTGGTTGACTGTTGAATACATGAAATTGGAGTTCAAGGATAAGGTCCATGCTGTAGACATAAATTTGGTATTCATTAACATAAATATGTAAAAAGCTTCGAAGTGGGTGGCATCATCTAAAGAGTTAGTATAGATTGAGAGGAAATATAAATACTGAGTCTTTGGGCAACTTTAAAGTATCAGGGAGATGAGGAAGAATCAACACATTTAGAAACATCAAGTGGGTAAGGGCAAAACTAGTAGCATGTGGTGACCTAGAAGCCAAGTGAAGACTATGGTTTCAAAGAAGAGGAAATGATTGCCTGTATCAACTTTTGCTGATTAGTTAAAATAAGATGAGAATGCAAATTGACCATTGGATTTGTCGAACACTGGTGTCATAATGACCTTGACACTAGCAGTTCCAGTGGACTGTTGGGGATGAAAACCTAACTGGAGTGAATTCAAATCAGAATGAGGGGGCAGGGGATCAAAGGGAGTATGGAGACCTATCACCTGCATCTTACCTTATGAAAGACATTAATCTATTTTTGAAGTTTTATTCTGTTTCCAGTATTGATTGAACCTTTTCCTCCAAGTTTCTCTATTGGCCTTTTTGTTTGCTTTTGTTTTTCCCTTAAGTTATAGACTTTCCTCAGATGTTTGTTAAACTTGGTAGCCCCATCATATTCAAGAGCTAAGAAGTTCTGTGTCTGAGTGTTTGTGTATAGGTTTGAAATGATATGCTTCACTTTTGGTTAACAGAAAAGGACTATTTCTTTGGGAAACCTGTATATATATATCATGATTATGATATATATATTCATATATGCATATTATATATATATANCTTCCACCATTATTATAGTATTCTGGGAATGAAGTTAAGAACGGAGTTTCCCACATATCACCATTTAGTATGTTCTTTCCAATATTTTCTCATGTTCTTCTTTTAATAACACACCTTACCTCAATTCTCAATGAGACTGGTGTTCCCAAGTCCAGGGTCCATTTCAGTGTGTAACAGAAGAGAGTCTTCAAACTTCTACCAAGGCTGTAGAAGAATAGATGTTCAACTTGTACAGTGAACTGGTGGCCCAGGAATCCTACTGCTTCTTGTTCAGATTTTTCAGTGAGTTCACCCCTATTTAGCTCCACCATTCAGTTTTTGGATACCTGAGGAGTCCAATTCCCGAGGCTGTCTTGGATTCTGCAGCACAAATCAGTTTAGTTCTGGGCTTCAGTTTGGATTCAGCTTTTCCTAGTCTGCTAGTCAGTTCTACTTGTCCATAAGCTTTCATGTTTCCAAACCTGCATTGCTTTCATGTTCTCTGCTATTCTCTATACCTGTGAGTTGTTAATCTTAAACTCCTTTAATCCCATTTTAGTGAGGTTTCAGGAGTGAGTCAAAATTAACATTAAATTTGTCTTCTTGGTTCAACTATAATTTGTCTATCTTGAGTTTTATTTTTATGTAGAACTACCTTTCTCTTTCTGATTTCAGAGACCTTTCAACCTTAGACATGTCTTTTTAGCACAGGAAATGTTTATTCTATCACTGATTATAGTGTATGTTCTGTTTTTTAAAGCCATTTTCTGAGATTGCCTTTTCTGTGAACCAAATCTGACCTACCCAAACAGAGCCAATCTCTACATTCTCTGTATTTCCAGAGGACTTTAAATAATCCTGCAGTATAGCACTCATCAGGCTTCCCAGCTAGTGCAATGGTAAAGACTCTGCCTGCAATGCAGGAGACACAGGAGACCTGGTTTGCTCCCTGGGTCAGGGAAAATCCCATGGATAAGAGAATGGCAACCTACTCTGGTATTCTTGCCAAGGAGATCCCATGGACAGAAGAGCCTGGCAGGTGACAGTCCATGGGATTGCAAAGAGTCAGATATGACTTAGCAAATAAACGGCGGCAGCAGCATAGCACTCCTAACAGCATTTTGCAAAAGAAATTTTGTTTTGTGTTTTTCCCCTGGCTACAAATCCTTTGAGGTATATTTTATGCAGCTAATATATATAATGGAGTAAACAGCTTATACAGTGTGATTTAAAGAGGTTACTGATTAGATGAAGAGTCACAAAAAAGAAGTGAAGAAAAAAATTGTGAATGTATCACAGTAAATTGAAGACTTTCTAAGACAGGATTATAGTTAGGGTTGTTGACAGGTGGGGCAGGAAGAAGCATGACAAGAGTTCAGGAGTATTTATCAGAGGCCAACAAGGGAAAGGTTTTTACTGAGTAAAAGGAATGTGTGCATTGCATTGTGGAGAAAAGCCAGTAAATGACATTATATAGAAAAACAGTTCTGTAAACAGAATGCCAATAAATTCTTCTTTGAATCATTCCATTCTAAATTGAGCCTCAAAATTCTTCCTGCCATTTATTATCTCTTTTGAAAGTGAAAGTGAAGTTACTCAGTAGTGTCTGACTTTGCAACCCCATGGAGTGTAGCCTACCAGGCTCCTCCGTCCATGGGATTCTCCAGGCAAGAGTACTGGAGTGGCTTGCCATTGCCTTCTCCGTTGGTGTCTGCACTTCTGTATAATATACTGGGTAGTGGTTAGAGTGTGTGTGTGTATGCTTAGTTGTGTCTGACTCTGTGACCTCATGGACTGTAGCCAGCTAGGCTTCCTTGTCTATGGGATTTTCCAGTTGAGAGTACTGGAGTGGGTTGACATTTCCTCCTCCAGGGGATCTTCTCAACCCATGTCTCCTGCATCTCCTGAACTGACAGGTGATTTCTTTACCACTAGCATCACCTGGGAGAAGAGTATTTAAATGAAATACTCTCTAGGATTCCAACCTTGGTTCATAGTGCTTGCAGTGATAACTAAGGGAAAACTTATTAGCAAATACCTACCAGATTTAAAAGCTGGTACTTGAGGTATAGGAGGGGATGATTATATATAAAATTTCAATGAAAAAATAGCATTTTTGACATATATGATATGAATTGGCTATATCGGTTGAACCAAATTTCCTTGAGAAAGCTGATTTGGCCTTATCTGTTAGTCATCATCTCTTGACTTTTTTGGTGCCAATGGGCCCCTTGGCCATCTGGTAGAACTTAAATGAATAGAATAAAATACACTGAATTACAAAGAGAATGTTATATTTTACATATGGCTATCAAAGTATTAAATTCATGGCATAGACATATATGTACTTTATTAACACAAAAACATTGCATTTAAAAAGCAAGTTAAAACTAGTTTTATTTATTAAAGACAGTATTACTATAGTATAGAAACTTTTGTTGCTTAGCCTGAATAAGAACATTAAACTCTGATGTAATATCTGATTCATCTCTCTCAGTGATTGGCCAATCATTATATATAGGAAACACTGAAAAGCAACATGGATTTGGGTCCCCTGTGTGAGACCATGTGGCTTTCATGGTAAAACATTTGGAAAATATGGAGGCCGGATGACTATGAACTGCAGAATTGGTGAGTAGTTGTCCATGTTTTATGCTGAGCATCTGTGAGCAGGAAGATAGTAATCACATGCAATTCTAGCCACAAGTTGACTACTAGCATAGTTTTGAAGTAGTGGAACAGTGTAAGTGATATTTTTAGATCTCTGTAGTAACTATAATGCAATATAAAAATATTTGTGATTTCTATTGGTAACACAGTTACAGATGCAGCTAATATTACTGTGATATGTTGCCTGTATTTGTACTTGAGGGAACTGTCAAGTTAGAGTCTAGTGAAAAAGAAAAGATGTATTTTGTCTTCCATGCATGATCACAAACCTCTCCAATTCTACCCTTGGACTCCAGGTTGAGCACGTTTGTCTTAGATTCTTTATTCTAGTCTCACTCATGACCCTTTACCATATTAATCAAGAGTTTTTAGACAATAACTTGGGAACTGATCTTAGATCCTTCTCTGCTATACTGCTTTAATTTAATTGGTATTGAATCTTAAAGAAGGTGCTTTTGGCAAAGACATTTGATTCTAGTCGGTGAAATCTGAAACGAGTGAACTAAGCCAGAAACTGTGGAGTCTGGTTGTTTTCAGATCTAAAAAGTGACTTGCTCTTAAGAACAAACTTGCCCTGCTTTTCTTCAGGACTTAAAGGTTGAGCCCATTTTTGTTTCCATGTTTAACCTTTTTCTTTGTCAACCAGAAGGAAAGATCTGAATCAGAGACGCATGGTGTGATATCTGGCCCCCAGAGGTATAGTTAGCCTAACAGAGCTAGTCTGCAAAGCATACTCTGAATTTATGGTTTTAATCAAAGCAACTAGTCTGGATTTGTTTAGTTTCTTTTTTTGAGTTAATGGAGATAGTGTGTAGGGAAAAAAGAAACTTTATTTCTGTTATAGGCTTAGATCCAGTCAGAACGCTGTAGTGAACCCTAATCCTGTAATCTATGTTGAGTTTTCTAAACATATACATTTCAGATATGTATAATTGAGCTATATATAGTAACAATCACTTGAGTGGAAAGTAGCTTTACAACGTTTGGTCTAGTGTTTCTTCCAAATATTATGGCTTTGAGGTTGTCCTTATAATTTAAAAGTGAACACATTGTTCAAAAGTTGAACACATTGGACCTAATTCTCTAAGTGCAATGTTTTTTGAGGTTTGGAAAAATAGGCAAGACTTTCTTTCGTGTGAGATTCTCAAATGAGAACAAGGAAAAGGGACTTAATAGTTTAAAAGTCCTTAGACTCCACTTTTGTTATGCTCTTATGTCACCATGATCAGTACAAAATGGGTCCTAGAAGAAGTGTACTTTTAATTGGAGTTCATTTTAAATTTTAAGATAAATAATTAAAAAAGATTTAATTAGGCTGTAAGCTTGAAAAAGAAATAAAATCATTAAAAATTATTTCACATTACAAAATTTAGCTCATAACTATGCATTGATTTAAAGCAAGGAATAGATCAAGTATTGGTATTTTGGAATATATTCTCTGATAAATGATATGTTGGTAGGATATGACTTATTTCTCTTCAAGTGTTAAATTTTTTTCCTAGTGCAATCATATATAGTTCTTTTTTGGGGGGTGGGGCAAACATTTTCAAGGGCTTTGCCACTTTTCCCAACAGGTTTGTTTCATATTTTATATTCTCTTTGAGGTGACTTTCTTTCCTTTTTCACTTTGCAAGACCTTAATTTTCTGTTTCCATCTGTTTGCTCCATGCTGTCAAATGTTGAGAACACTGAACCTCTGTGTTGGCAGATGTCAGTGTAGCATGTGGGGAGAAGTATTGAGTAGTAATTTATTTCATAGGAGGCTAGTTTAATGGGGGCTTCCCTGGTGGCTCAGATGGTAAAGAATCTGCCTGCAATGTGGGAGACCCAGGTTTGACCCCTGGGTCAGGAAGATCCCCTGGAGAAGGAAATGGCAACCCACTCCAGTATTCTTGCCTGGGAAATCCCATGGACAGAGGAACCTGGTGAGCCACAGTCTATGGGTCACAAATAGCTGGACACAACTGAGTAGCTAACACTTTCACTAGTTTGTTAGTGGAAAACATCAGGTTATAACTATTGTTCCCCTATATATCCTCCTAACAAGGAGGCAGGGAGAAACAGTCTCCAAACTCCCCTTTGAAATATTAATAAAGATAGAGGAAATACGAAGTTATAGTAGCACTAAATCCCAAACATAATGGCCAACGATCTAGCCTATACCAAGAAGAATTTTCAGTAATCAGATTGTGGAAAGAGGCCTGAGGAAGGATGTGGGATTGAGCTGGTCAATGGTAGCATATTTCTACCCATTTCCACTGTGTCGTCTACCTTGGAGAGAGGGAACTTTCACTGACCATGAGGTTAAAGTAAATAAGAGAGTGTCTTTTACATTGTCTTCTATATCTGTCTTTCTATATCTGTGCTAGTCACTCAGTCCTGTTCAACTCTTTACAACCCTTTGAACCGGGGCCCTCCAGGCTCCTCTGTTCATGGGATTCTCCAGGCAAGAACACTGGAGTGGGTTGCCATTTCCTTCTCCAAGGGATCGTCCCGAGCCAGGGATTGACCCGACCCAGGAATCGAACCTGAGTCTCCCTCATTGCAGGCAGATTCTTTACCATCTGAGCTATGAAGGAATCCAAAAGCAGGTAGGAGAGCATCTTTTGTATTCTGTCTTCTGTATCTGTTTTCTAAAACCATCCAGGACATCAGCCTTTATTTCCAACTCCTTAGTACCCCTGTTATCCATCAGTGTACTTCTAAGTTGATCTGGAGATGAAAATTTGCTATAATATACTATAATATGCACAATGGACAACCAGTGGTATTTTATGAGTAGTTATATGTAGACTGTAATAATAATGTTTATATAAAACACACTGCTGTTGCTAGTAATAGCAAGAGTGGCTAACATTTATTGAGCCCATAGTGTATAGCAGGTACTCACTGAAGAACCTGTCATTCTTACAATAATCCTATGAGGTATATACTGTTACTATTTCCATTTTCCTAATGAAGAAACTGATGCATGGAAAGGTTGAGTAACTTGCCCATGGCTAACTTTCACATAGGCAGTAATTGGAAGATCAGAATTTGAATATAGATATCAGCTTCCCTGGTCTTCTCTGGTAGCTCAGCTGGTAAAGAATCCATCTGCAATGCAGGAGACCCTGGTGCAATTCTTGGTTTGGGAAGATCCCTTAAAGAAAGGGATAGGCTACTCACTCCAGTATTCTTGGACTTCCCTGGTGGCTCAAACAGTAAAGAATTTGCCTGCAATGTGGGAGACCTGGGTTCAGGCTTCCCTGAGTTGGGAAGATCTGTTGGTGGAGGGCATGGCAACCCACTCCAATATTCTTGCCTGGAGAATGCCAATGAACAGAGGAGCCTGGCAGGCTGCCGTACATGGGATTGTGAAGGGTCGTACAAGACTGAGCCACTAAACACAACACAGCACAGCACCTCAGCTTCCCTGATGATGTAAATCGTAAAGAATCCATCTCCAGGTTTGGGTCTCCTGAATTGGGAAGATCCCCTGGAGAAGGGAATGGCAACCCACTCAAGTATTCTTCCCTGGGAAATCCCATGGACAGAGGAGCCTGGTGGGCTATAGCCCATGGGGTTTCAAAAGTCAGTGAAGTCAGCAATATGACTTAGCAACTAAAGAACAATATGTGCACTTGGTAAAAAATTCAAAAGTCATCAGCTAGTATACAATGAAAAATAGGTCTCCCTCCTCTCAGTCCTACCACTGCTATCAGTTTTTTGTTCCCTATGATATCATGTGTACATATTCTCATATGTATATATAGTCTAAAAACAGACCCACAATAATATTTCACATATAGTGCTATACCTTGCCTTATCCATATAACAAGATATCTTGGATATTATTTCAGGGTTGTGTTTGACATTCCATTCTAGAAATACTCTATGGTTTGTTTAAGCAATCTCTACTGGTGGGAATTTAGGTTGTTTCCAGATTTGTGTTATTACAGGTAGTGCTATAATGAATTGTTTGTATATACTTCTTTGCATATTATTTGAATATACAAAGTACTGATTCTAGAAGAAAATATAGGAATGACAATTATGTGTATTTAAAATTTTTGCATTGCTCAGTGGCTTTCATTTGGATTATACCAAGTGAAATTCCCACCTCAATGTATGAATGCCTACTTCCTCTTATTATCAAACATAAAATTTTTTTCTCATCTGATAGATAAAAATTAGTATCCCATTATAGTTTTTCTTTCTATTAAAAATTAACAAAAGACAATACAAATTAATTGTTTTTGTTGTTGATGTATGGCAAAACCAATATAATATTGTAAAGTAATTAGCCTTTAATTAAATAAATTTATATTAAAAATAAAAATTAATTTGTATTTTCTTTTGTATTTCTTCTGTTAAGTGTTTATAACCTTTGCTCCCTCTTCTTACTGACTTTTTGTATTCTTTATACGTTTTGTGAAATTAACCCTTTGTAATTTGTATTGTAAATGTTTCCTTTTAGTTTATTGTCTGTACTTTGTGTTGATTATTTCTTTAGACAGTTTAGAGTTTTCATTCATATATAGTTGAATTCACCAATCTTTTCTTTTACAGTTTTAGTCAGACTTTTCCTACTCAAAATATTTTCTTTTTAAACCTCATGCTTTCCTTAGTATTTCTTTTTGTTTTGTTTTCATTTTTATGTTTAAATCTTATTGTTGTAAAGGAGAAAGCAAGCTGTTAATTGCCATCCTGTGATATTCCTTTTATAACTTTTGCATTAAACTAGGTTCCTGATGAGTCACGTGGAATGGAATAAGATTTGGCTTTGTACCTTCAAAATGATGTTTGAATCAGTTGTTTAATTGTAAAAATAAATTCTGCAAGAAGGAAAGTCTTAAATATATTTTTTCATTCTTTAAAAGAAGTCAACCAGTCTGGTTGAGTTAGCTGTAACAAGACTGGAGCTGGGAGAAGGTCAGGGAGTGTTTAACTATTGTAAACTTAGTGAGCAAATGCAAACTATGACAAACTTGGTTTACAGTTTTATGTGAACAAAGACAATTCT
Organism: Neotragus pygmaeus; assembly: GCA_006410875.1. Classification (NCBI taxonomy): domain Eukaryota; kingdom Metazoa; phylum Chordata; class Mammalia; order Artiodactyla; family Bovidae; genus Neotragus; species Neotragus pygmaeus. The sequence goes on from SJYV01007501.1 coordinate 157,939, forward strand.
CTAGGGCCAACATTGTAAAAAATGTAGTTTCCTATAACAAGAATTTATATTCTCAACATTTTACAAATCAACAATCCTTGAAATTATTAAAAACAAACTTTTGAATATTATAGGAAAACTGTCTTATTTAAACTGTCTTATGTAAACTTAGGCAGAAATTCCACTTTAAGATAACACGATACAGAATAAGTATAGCTTTAATTTAAATTTTATGGTAACTGGTATATAAATATTCTCTAAACTCCTTCATTACCTAGCTAAAACAAATGGTAATGGCTAGCTCAATGCTTTGCATTTTTAAAAGCACTTGTGCTAACAGCTCAAAGTTTCCCATTAAGTAACATTGAAACACATTGCTACCATACAATTATTATTGTAATCAAGGCTGAATCAAAGACCTTGGACATAAAATAATGTACTTTAAATGATAACAGATAATAATATTAATGCAATGTGGCATTGCAAAAGATGGCACTTTGAATTTAAATTTAACATTGATGAAAATTCTTGCAAGAATTCTTGTTTTCATGCTCACGAATTTTTAATCATCCTTAAACTTTTTAAAAATTTAATTTTTAATTATATAACAAAATATGAATACATTTGCTTTTGGGAATAGTAAACGCAAAAGGCAAAATTAAAATCTCTTTACCTTTACTCCTTTATCTATTTCAGTGAGTCAATCAGTTCAGTCACTCAGTCATGTTTGACTTTTTGCAACCTCATGAACCCAGCACACCTGGCCTCCCTGTCCATCACCAACTCCCAGAGTTTACCCGAATTCATGTCCATTGAGTTGGTGATGCCATCCAACCGTCTCATCCTCCTGCCTTCGATCTTGCCCAGCCCCAGGGTCTTTTCAAGTGAGTCAGCTCTTTGCATCAGGTGGCCAAAATATTGGAGTTTCAGCTTCANTAGCTGTAACAAGACTGGAGCTGGGAGAAGGTCAGGGAGTGTTTAACTATTGTAAACTTAGTGAGCAAATGCAAACTATGACAAACTTGGTTTACAGTTTTATGTGAACAAAGACAATTCTCTAGGGCCAACATTGTAAAAAATGTAGTTTCCTATAACAAGAATTTATATTCTCAACATTTTACAAATCAACAATCCTTGAAATTATTAAAAACAAACTTTTGAATATTATAGGAAAACTGTCTTATTTAAACTGTCTTATGTAAACTTAGGCAGAAATTCCACTTTAAGATAACACGATACAGAATAAGTATAGCTTTAATTTAAATTTTATGGTAACTGGTATATAAATATTCTCTAAACTCCTTCATTACCTAGCTAAAACAAATGGTAATGGCTAGCTCAATGCTTTGCATTTTTAAAAGCACTTGTGCTAACAGCTCAAAGTTTCCCATTAAGTAACATTGAAACACATTGCTACCATACAATTATTATTGTAATCAAGGCTGAATCAAAGACCTTGGACATAAAATAATGTACTTTAAATGATAACAGATAATAATATTAATGCAATGTGGCATTGCAAAAGATGGCACTTTGAATTTAAATTTAACATTGATGAAAATTCTTGCAAGAATTCTTGTTTTCATGCTCACGAATTTTTAATCATCCTTAAACTTTTTAAAAATTTAATTTTTAATTATATAACAAAATATGAATACATTTGCTTTTGGGAATAGTAAACGCAAAAGGCAAAATTAAAATCTCTTTACCTTTACTCCTTTATCTATTTCAGTGAGTCAATCAGTTCAGTCACTCAGTCATGTTTGACTTTTTGCAACCTCATGAACCCAGCACACCTGGCCTCCCTGTCCATCACCAACTCCCAGAGTTTACCCGAATTCATGTCCATTGAGTTGGTGATGCCATCCAACCGTCTCATCCTCCTGCCTTCGATCTTGCCCAGCCCCAGGGTCTTTTCAAGTGAGTCAGCTCTTTGCATCAGGTGGCCAAAATATTGGAGTTTCAGCTTCAACATTAGTCCTTTCAATGAACACCCAGGACTGCTTTCCTTTAGGATGGACTGGTTGGATCTCCTTGCAGTCCAAGGCACTCTTAAGAGACTTCTCCAACACCACAACTCAAAAGCATCAATTCTTTTGCGCTCAGCTTTCTTTATAGTCCAACTCTCACATCCAACATGACTACTGAAAAACCATAGCCTTGACTAGACGGACCTTTGCTGGCAAAGTAATGTCTCTGATTTTTAATATGCTGTCTAGGTTGGTCATAATGTTCCTTCCAAGGAGCAAGCGACTTTTAATTTCATGGCTGCAATCACCATCTGCAGTGATTTTGGAGCCCAAAAATATAAAGTCAGCCACTGTTTCCACTGTTTCCCCATCTATTTGCCATGAAGTGATGGGACCAGATGCTATGATCTTCATTTTCTGAATGTTGAGCTTTAAGCCAACTTTTTCACTCTCCTCTTTCACTTTCTTCAAGAGGTTCTTTAGATCTTCTTCACTTTCTGCCATAAGGGTGGTGTCATCTGCATATCTGAGCTTATTTGATATTTCTCCCAGCAATCTTGATTCCAGCTTGTGCTTCCTCCAGTCCAGCGTTTCTCATGATGTACTCTGCATATAAGTAAAATAAGCAGGGTGAAAATATACAGCCTTGACATACTCCTTTTTCTATTTGGAACTAGTCTGTTGTTCCATGTCCAGTTCTAACTGTTGCTTCCTGACCTGCGTACAGGTTTCTAAAGAGGCAGGAATTTTCCACAGTTTATTGTGATCCACACAGTCAAAGGCTTTGGCATAGTCAATAAAGCAGAAATAGATGTTTTTCTGGAACTCTCTTGCTTGTTTGATGATCCAGCGTATGTTGGCAATTTGATCTCTGGTTCCTCTGCCTTTTCAAAAACCAGCTTGAACATCTGGAAGTTCACGGTTCACGTATTGCTAAAGCCTGGCTTGGAGAATTTTGAGCATTACTTTAGTAGCGTGTGAGATGAGTGCAATTATGTGGTAGTTTGAGCATTCTTTGGCATTGCCTTTCTTTAGGATTGGAATGAAAACTGACCTTTTCCAGTCCTGTGGCCACTGCTGAGTTTTCCAAATTTGCTGTAATATTGAGTGCAGCACTTTCACAGCATCATCTTTTAAGATTTGAAATAGCTCAACTGGAATTCCATCACCTCCACTAGCTTTGTTCGTAGTGATACTTCCTAAAGCCCACTTGACTTCACATTCCGGGATGTCTGACTCTAGGTGAGTGATCACACCATCGTGGTTATCTGGGTCATTAAGACCTTTTTGTATAGTTCTTCTGTGTGTTCTTACCATCTTTTCTTAATCTATTCTGCTTCTGTTAGGTCCTTGCCATTTCTGTTCTTTATCAAGCCCATCTTTGCAAGAAATGTTCCCTTGGTATCTCCAATTTTCTTGAAGAGATCTCTAGTCTTTCCCATTCTATTGTTTTCCTCTGTTTCTTTGCACTGTTCACTTAAAGAAGACTTTCTTGTCTCTTCTTGCTATTCGCTTTAACTCTGCATTCAGATGGATATATCTCTCCCTTTCTCCTTTGCCTTTTGCTTGTCTTCATTTCTCAGCTATTTGTAAGGCCTCCTCAGACAACCACTTTGCCTTCTTGCATTTCTTTTTCTTTGGGATGGTTTTGGTCACTGCCTTCTGTAAAAAGTTATGGACCTCTGTCCATAGCTCTTCAGGTACTCTGTCTACCAGATCTAATTTCTTGAATCTATTCATCACCTCCACTGTAAGGGATTTGATCTAGGTCATATCTGAATGGCCTAGTGGTTTTCCCTACCCTCTTTAATTTAATCCTGGACTTTGCAATAAGGAACTGATGATCTGAGCCACTGGAGAAGGCAATGGCAACCCACTCCGGTAATCTTGCCTGGAAAATCCCATGGACGGAGGAGCTGGGTAGGCTGAAGTCCATGGGGTTGCTACGAGTCGGACATGACTGACTGACTTCTTTTTCACTTTTCATTTTTATGGATTGAAGAGGGAAATGGCAACCCACTCCAATATCTTTGCCTGGAGAATCCCAGGGATGGGGGGACCTGGTGGGCTGCTGTCTATGGGGTCGCACAGAGCCAGACATGACTGAAGCAACTTAGCAGCAGCAGCAGCAGCAGCAGCAGATTTGAGCCACAGTTAGCTCCAGGTCTTGTTTTTGTGGATTGTATAGAGCTTCCATCTTTGGCTTATTCCTTAGGGTTTAGGATGAAGGTGTCCCCTCTATCAGAATTTGCATTTATATCTGTCAGATCTCCAGAGGCATAAACAGTCCAGAACCATTTTAAACTAAACTATCTTGAGGTTTTCTGGACTACCTTTTGATAGGAGTGAAGCCTAAAAAATGTGTGCAATAACTCATTTGTGGTTACCATTTTTAAGAAATAGGTTTTTCTTGCTCTGGTTTTCTCTTTCTACTTTGCTCAACATGAAACCCCACCTTCCTCAAATTCCTTGCCAGTGGGTTATGGTTAGGAAGGTGCATTTACTGCAGAGTTTCAGTTTAATATATTTATTTTCCCTTTGGTTTCTCAGGTCAGGTGGAGTCTGGAGTTTGACTTATATAATCCGCGCCCCTTGATGTCATCTAAATTGCACCTCCATCTTACCTAGATTAGCAGATGTCCTCAGTAAAAAAGGAACTTAGTGGCTGTTTATTTTGATAAATGTTTACTTTCTAGTTTTTCTTGGTATCTCATCCTCATTATCCTTTGAGTTCTTTGATACTCTTAAGAAAATTATTTTAACAATCAGTGTTGGTATGAAATACCTAGCCTGTCATTTCTAGAACTAGAAGTTTTAGAAAATCTTTTAAAATTTATGTGAGTCTTTCTTTTCCTTGAAATATAAAAATATCACCAAGATATTTTGAGATGATAAGTTTTTAAAATAAAAACTTCTGGTACACAGCAAGTATTTTTAATCTATTGAGTTCAGGATTTTTTCCCCCCAGCATAATACATTTTTTTCCATGCTTAATAAAGTTTTCATTTTATTGTTTCTTTATTTTTCACTTCTGTTCCCTATCTTCCAATCACTTCTTCAGAAACCGAGTTCTTTATATTTATCATTTTCTTCTTTTGGATTCTTTTACTTTATATTTCGGGAGGGTTCTAAGGCTTATCTATCTCATAAGTGATTTTTCCCCCCCTGTAGCATTGTTGTTATTTTAATTGCTACTTCTAGGAGTGTAAAGATATTTATGTGACATTATTTACTGCATTACAGCTTTTCTTTATATTTTCACTTCTCTTTTGCCTCACTAGTTAGTTGTTTTCAAGTAACGTTTCTTTATGTACTTATAGAATCTATGATTTTTGTGATTTTATTGGATATTACTTCCTGGTATAGATCATTTATGAAAATGATTTCTTCTCTGTTATTAATCACTATACTTATATATTTCCTTGTTTTCAGAATCTTTGTATTGGTACATTGTGATTTTATTTATTTATTTTCCAAAATTTTGATAGTCATTTAAAAAACTAAGGTAACAATAAACAGTCAAATGGTGAATTCCATTGAAAAGAACTAGCTAAGGAAATGAAATGTACACATCTGCTATACAATAAAAGGTAAAGCAGTTGAGATGAAGCATTCAAACATGCAAAATTTTTTTACCTAACCATCAGGAAGAAGGTACTTAAGCCTTAGCTTGTTACTTGTGTACATTTTTAACAGTATATATAAATGTGTGAAGTTATTTGGATCAAAAAAGAAGTCAGAAGTGAAAATTCCTATGGCAAGCCTTAGGAATGTGGATGTTTAGATGCTTTCTGCTTGTCTAATTAATTATTATTCATTAAAAGTGGAGAAATAGGAATAAGTGAGCAAGATTAAAGCAAGATAGAGACAACAAGTGGGTGTACCTGTTGATATCACTTTAAGAAGAATAAATTCCTTAAAATTTTTTTTTTAATTTTTACTTTATTTTACTTTATAATACTTATTGGTTTTGGGAATAAATTCCTTTTGAAAGTACTTGTGAATATCCAGTCCATAAAAGAATACATTCAGAAAACATTTATTGAACTTACAATGTGGCAGACACTGTGTTAGAACTTGGGGTACAAAGATTTTATTTTTGAGAAGCTCAGAGTCTCATTGGGGGCTAATAAACACAAACATTAATACATACTTATACCATGAGTTGACTCATTGGAAAAGACTCTGATGCTGGCAAGGATTGGGGGCAGGTGGAGAAGGGGACGACAGAGGATAAGATGGCTGGATGGCATCACTGACTTGATGGACATGAGTCTGAGTGAACTCTGGGAATTGGTGATGGACAGAGAGGCCTGACGTGCTGCGATTCATGGGGTCACAAAGAGTCGGACACGACTGAGCGACTGAACTGAACTGAACTGAACTGATCTCATATCTTGGGATATACAGAGGAAAATGAATCATCTGTATCTACACAATGAAGCTAGTCACAAAGACAACATTTGTGTGAAATATTTTGCCCTGTTAGTTTCTGATAGAACCTAGAAACCACCAGGATTCCTGAAATTTTAAAGCAGAACTTGGATATTCCAATAATTTCACATCAAGTACCTACTAGTAGCTACACATCTGCTACACAATAGTATACAAAAATCTAGAAGGTAATAAAAATGGTGCAAATGGGTTCCCCATTTCTTTTCCAAGAAAAACCTCCTAATGGGCTGAGCTCCTAATGATGAGCTAATCAGGTCAAGTGTTCTCTGAGTTGCCCTTTTTATACAGAGTCAGCAAGCATAACATTTTGTTAACCTATTGACACAGAGGAAATTTGTTTTCCATCTGACCTTTTACAGTAACTACTCAAAATTACTTTCTCTTCAGCTAACAAAGTTAATGAATAAATTATCCAAGTTTAGCATTCATAGACAGTAACATATAAATTTTTTTTGCTGTTACATTCTGTTTTCTTTTTCAGCCATTACATTTTTCTTTTAATGAAAATCTGCAGTTTTGTTTTACAGAGTCATACTCTTGAACCATTTGGAACCGGTCACAGTAACTATTTATTTTGCAGATATTATATTCTTATATGTTGAAGTGGCTACATGGTAATTTTGTAATGCATAGAAATTCTTTTCATTAAAAATTTATAACCATTTGTATAAGATAGAATGCAAGTTTAATTTTGGGCTACCTGTGAACAAAGGGTTTCCTAAGGAAATATTTATTAAAACAAAAGCATAGAGAGGATTTTAAACCTGGACATAAACTCTTTTCCTATGGAAAAGTGAATTGTGGGTCCTGGCTACATTTTTTTTTTTTAAATTAAATCTTGATTCTAAGAATCTCTACTCACCAAAATTTTGTTAAATATATTCTTTAAAATTACTAAAACATTCTTTAAAATACTAACACCTTATTTCAAATTACCCTAAAGTCCAGCCTTTTATCTGTTTCAAATTGATCTTTTCCTAAATAGGCCCAAATTGTAAGTTAACTCCAATAAATAAGTTTTTAATTCATTTGCGATGTTCATTCCAGCTTCAAAGGTGGTTGTTCAGTCTCTAAGGTAAGCCTTCTTTTACTCTCAAGTGGTTGGACCAGTTGAATACTTCTTGCTGCTGCTAAGTCGTTTCAGCCGTGTCCTACTCTATGTGACCCCAGAGACGGCAGCCCACCAGGCTCCCCCATCCCTGGGATTCTCCAGGCAAGAATACTGGAGTGGGTTGCCATTTCCTTCTCCAAAGAGAATGAGATTAAATACAAATTTCTATGCAGACTATTCTAACATTTGCTATTTTAAGAATATTATTTAAGTCTCATTAAATCCATTCACCTCTCCAGTTTTCAGAGAAGAAATCAAGCTTGCTCACATTACATTTATCATGGATATACTATAGGCTATGAGCTTATCATTTTCCACCAATGTAAGCAGATAGTATTATTATTTTACACTTAGAAAAGTTCAAAGAACCAAGATCATTTTGGATTATCATCAGCAAGTGGCCATTGTTCCTTTTGGAAGATGTTCTTTGTTACTGAAAAGTCTGTTGTTTTAACTGCAGCTCATTAAATTGGATTCAGAGATCCACAGCTTATACCACCAGCAACATTTCTTTCAGTTGAATATGCTAAGTGTGTTTTTATTCTCTATATGTTTGATTCAACTACCTTGAACAGTGTTATAATGAAATGAGTTAAAATTATTAAAGTTTTTAAATAGAGAAGTAACTCATTTGAGTTTTAAATAATAACTTTTTTTTATTAGACATACTTATAAAATATTTCTCCTAAGATATAACTTAATTTGGGGGCATGTTGAGTGAAGCCTCCTTTATTTTAATTATTTATAGACTGAAGTACCAGACAGTCATAATATCTCTTTGTTTCTTTTAAAGCAGAAAAACATAGGCCTTGCATGGAAATTCTTAAGAAATGTCAAAGAGCTAGTCCTGTTGGAAAGGTTAGTAGTTATAGAAAAATATTTCAAAAACATAAATGCAGCAGTTTCAAACATGGTTTAGTGCCCAGAATAACTTCTTGGTTTTGTTTTTCATTTTTAACATAAATATCAACTGCCACTGGGTAACTGAGTCACAAACACATTTGAATTCAGGAATTTTTATACTGAAATACTTCTCTGTGGACAAATCCCATCTTACCAAACAGAAAGATTTTGTTACTGTTTGTGTGTTTTAAAAGCGAAAAAGTCTTGTATTACATAATACTCTGTCGGGTGTTTTATGTATCTCTGTACTTTCTTATTCCACTCCCCTTGTCATTTTTGTGTTCTTCAAAATATCTGGGACAGCATTTTTGCATGCTTGCATAGACATAAGAATATAGTGTAGTGGTTAAAAAATGGATTCTATAGCCAGACTGCCTAGGTTCAAATCTTATTCTGCAACCTTTAGCTCTATAACCTTGCAATTGATTCAAACCTGTTGTGCTTTGTTTTCTCATCTATAAACTGGAGTTGCATTAAATGTTTGTGGATTGAAAGAATTAGCACATGTAAATCATGTAAAATAGTGGCTGGCATATAACAAATTCTTAGTAAATGTTAGCTGTTATTTTTAACAAGTATGTAACAAGCACCAATTACACTGATGCTGTGTTAGAAATTCTGGGAGTGCCACAATGAGTAAGATAGCCATAGTTACTCTTATAGAATTTACAGTTTAGTGCAAGATTCAGACAAATACTGGTGGCTCAGATGGTGAAGCATCTGTCTACAATGTGAGAGACCTGGGTTCGATCCCTGGGTTCGGAAGATTTCCTAGAGAAGGAAATGGCAACCGACTCCAGTACTCTTGCCTTGAAAATTCCATGGACAGAGGAGCTTGGTGCAGGCTACTATCCATGGGGTCGCAAAGAGTCGGGCACAACTGAGTGACTTCACTTCACTTCAGACAAATACATAGGGTGTTATAATACAATAAAAACTACTCTGATGTGGTAGTGTAGAGTGCCACCATTACCTAATAGGGGACAATTTACCTAGGCTAAGGAGATCAGGAAGGTTTTTCTGGATTAAGTGTATCTAAGCCAGGATCTGAAGGATGTGTTTGCTTTTGCCATGTGCTCATGGACAGGGTGGAGGAATAGAGTTTCAAGCAGACAGAGTAGTCAGAGGACCTATTATGAGAAGTTTCCGTAGAGTAGAGAGAGCATGGCACATTTAAGGACTTCAGGACTTGGTCACATGTACCATGCTGTTCAGGGCAGGGGGATGGGGGTGGCACACAAGGCCACTTTATTTTGAGAAGAATGAGGAGTCACTGAAGACACAGAAGGGGAGTGTGTCATGTTCAGATTTTAGTTTTTTAAAGATTCCTCTAATTCCAAAGATCATGTGTTAAAGTGAGTTAAAAGTGGATACGGGGAGGTCAGTTAACATGTCAGTATAGCATCCAGGAGAGAGATGTTGGAGGCTTGGAACTAGAGTTTAACAGTGAAAATAAAGAGAATTTGAGAGATGGAGAGATGTTTACAGGGAAAGAATCAAAAGGATGCAGTAATAGTGTGGTGCTGGATGGGGCGTGAGCAGGAGAAAGGCCTAAAGGTGGATTCCCAGGTTTTGTGCTTGAGCGTGTGAATGGCATGTTAGCTGAGACAGGAAAGAGTGCGGTGGATGCACAATGGTTGTCGTTGCCACTCAGCATATATTCTCAGTAATTACGTCCCAATTTTCAGCCAGATGTAGCTCCCTCCTCCATCTCAATCCATTTGTTCCTAAATGGAATGGACTCTACCTCCGTTTCCAGGAGTGAAGCACATGATCCAAGCAGAGCCAATCAGTGTATTCCATTCTTTCTAGATACATATCAAGATAGGTTAGAGCATCTCAACTGATACAGTCAGCATAAATCTCTGAGCTTTTGTTGGACCTATTAAACAAGTCATGGACATGGAAATTGGCAGAGCTACTGTAGTTATCTTGAACCCATTACAGGGATGTCTGTCTGAGAACAGAGCCAGTACAATGAAGTCAAAGCTCAGAGACAGAAGTAAAATCCTGATGGTGTCCTTAAAGTACTGAAACCAGTCATTTCTGAAGCCATCCTTTATTTTGGACTTTTTGATTTATGACAGTAGTGTGTTGTCTTTTGGCTTAAGCCAGAAGGGTAAGGTTTTATAAATTTATATATTAAAAAACTGGTAAAGATAAGAAAGTGAAAGTGAAGTCACTCAGTTGTGTATGACTCTGTGCGACCCCATAGACGGCAGCCCACCAGGCTCCCCTGTCCTTGGGATTCTCCAGGCAAGAACACTGGAGTAAGTTGCCATTTCCTTCTCCAATGCATGAAAGTGAAAAGTGAAAGTGAAGTCGCTCAGTCGAGTCCGACCCTCAGCAACCCCATGGACTGAAGCCTACCAAGCTCCTCCATCCATGGGGTTTTCCAGGCAAGAGTACTGCAGTGGGGTGCCATTGCCTTCTCCGAAAGATAAGAAACCATGTATGAGATAATTTGTTGGGGGGAAAGATGATTAGTTTAGCCTTGGCTGTGTTTGTGAGGCATCTTAGTAGAATGGAGAGGTGCGGTAGAAAATATGCATAGGAAATTAGTGATGTTTGATAGTCTTTGGTAAAAAATTTTAGAAGNGAAAGATAAGAAACCATGTATGAGATAATTTGTTGGGGGGAAAGATGATTAGTTTAGCCTTGGCTGTGTTTGTGAGGCATCTTAGTAGAATGGAGAGGTGCGGTAGAAAATATGCATAGGAAATTAGTGATGTTTGATAGTCTTTGGTAAAAAATTTTAGAAGGGCATTTGGCAATGCCCACAAAAGCCACCCTGGTAGCTCAGCAGTAAAGAATCTTCCTGCAGTGCAGGAGATGCCGGACACACAGGTTCGATCCCTGGGTCAGGAAGATCTCACAGAGGAGGGCATGGCAACCCACTCCAATATTCTTGCCTGGAGAATCCCATGGACAGAGGAGCCTAGTGGGCTACAGTCCATACGATCACACAGAGTAGGACATGACTGAAGCAACTTAGCATGCATNTGGAATGTCAGGTCCATGAATCAAGGCAAATTGGAAGCGGTCAAAGAAGTGATGGCAAGAGTTAACGTCGACATTCTAGGAATCAGCGAACTAAAATGGACTGGAATGGGTGAATTTAACTCAGATGACCATTGTATCTACTACTGTGGGTAGGAATCCCTCAGAAGAAATGGAGTAGCCATCATGGTCAACAAAAGATTCTGAAATGCAGTACTTGGATGCAGTCTCAAAAACGACAGAATGATCTCTGTTCGTTTCCAAGGCAAGCCATTCAATATCACAGTTATCCAAGTGTATGCCCCAACTAGTAATTCTGAAGAAGCTGAAGTTGAATGGTTCTATGAAGACCTACAAGACCTTTTAGAACTAACACCTAAAAAAGATGTCCTTTTCATTATAGGGGACTGGAATGCAAAAGTAGAAAGTCAAGAAACACCCAGAATAACAGGCAACTTTGGCCTTGGAATGCGGAATGAAGCAAGGCAAAGACTAATAGAGTTTTGCCAAGAAAATGCACTGGTCATAGCAAACACCCTCTTCCAACAACACAAGAGAATACTCTACACATGGACCTCACCAGATTGTCAACACCAAAATCAGACTGATTATATTCTTTGCAGTCAAACATGGAGAAGCTCTATACAGTCAACAAAAACAAGACCAGGAGCTGACTGTGGCTCAGATCATGAACTCCTTATTGCCAAATTCAGACTGAAATTGAAGAAAGTAGGGAAAACCACTAGACCATTGAAGTATGACCTAAATCAATTCCCTTATGATTAAACAGTGGAAGTGACAAATAGATTTAAGGGCCTAGATCTGATAGATAGAGTGTCTGATGAACTAAGGAATGAGGTTCGTGACACTGTAAGGGAGACAGGGATCAAGACCATCCCCATGGAAAAGAAAAGCAAAAAAGCAAAATGGCTGTCTGGGGAGGCCTTACAAATAGCTGTGAAAAGCAGAGAAGCGAAAAGCAAAGGAGAAAAGGAAAGATATAAACATCTGAATGCAGAGTTCCAGAGAATAGCAAGAAGAGATAAGAAAGCCTTCTTCAACGATCAATGCAATAGAGGAAAAGAACAGAATGGGAAAGACTAGAGAGGTCAGGTGAGGAGGAACCCACCGAGCAGGGTGAAAGAGGGGGCCTGATCACCCCCTGGGAGGGACTAGAAGGGGCACGGACCTACAGGGGCCCAAAATAGGCAGGCAGCAGCGATTGCTTGGTACACAAGTCAACAAGCATGCTACGATTTAGGAAGGAAATTTGTGAAGGTCATTTAGGAGGTGTGTCCACGCCATCTCAGGGAAAATTATTACCAGTGATCGCCAGGGGATTTTTAGGATAGGAAACTGGTCCTTGTATGCTCGTATTCTGCCCTCCCCCAGGAGGAGTCTCATCTGCTGCGATATTCTTGACCCCTTTGGAATTGTTAGGCTAGAAGGAAGGGGATACTTAAGTGAGTATGAATTGGTTTTCCCGGAGATCCCTGGGACTTGGGATATTTAACCCATCTGTGTTTTCATCCGCACCTGGTCAAGCTCACCAAGGCAGAATGGACTTTAAGGGAGAAACAGTCTTGGACCACGTGGTGTTCTGAGTACGTGGCTGTGCTGACTGGCAGGTGAACGCACGCTGATCCCCCTTCTCCCTCTGGGATCTGGCAGATAAGGCTCTTTTCACCCCAATTAGGAAGGAGGCAGAATGGCAATTTAAGTGTCATTGAGTGGAAATATCAGAAGTACATAGGGTACTGAGAAATTCGTAGACAGAATGAAAAGAAAAAGTAGAAGAAGGCCCGAGAAGGTAAGCAAGATGGGGGGAAGTGAATCTAAGGCAACTGTATTGGAGTGCATGATTAAAAATTTAAAGAAGGGATTAGGAGACTATGGGGTGAAGATGAAGCCTAACAGCCTCCACATACTCTGTGAGGTCGAATGGCCCCCGTTGGGAGTAGGATGGTCACCAGAGAACAACATGAACTTAAAAATAGTGGAAGCAGTCTATACAGTAGTCACAGGAGAGCCAGGACACCTGGATCAATATCCATATATTGACTCATGGCTAGGGTTAGCTCAAGACCCTCCTATTTGGACAAGGTTCTGTATCCAGAAGGGAAAGGGAAAAATATTAATGGCACACAAATTGACTGATGATAAAAATGGAAATTCTACAGGATTTGGACGGGGATGACCTTCCCCCTCCCCCATACTGGATGATTCACCTGCCACCCAATGCTCCACCAGGACTGGAGGCCACCTTAATGCCCGATCTAGGGCCAGGTGAAGTCCTGCAGCAGCCGCTGCTCCTCTGCGAGCTCTCCCTGAGGTCGTAGAGCTGCCACCTCGGCAGGTGACAGAGTGACACCTCTGGCCAACACTTCCAGGATCTGGCTCCAGCCAAACCGCCCAAGCTATACCTGCCTCTCCCAGTGAGTACTGACAAGAAGGGGAGGGAGATGTTGGAATTAAGCAGAGACTGCACACTGCCAGAGAGCTGGAGGGAACGAAAGAGAACAGACGAGAGATTTACAATGCTAGCTGCTGCTCTGGGAAAGTCTATCTCGGGCCCTCCGGAAAACCGCCTCTGCCCCAGGGACAGGACAGTCCTTCAACCGGTCCCACTGGAGGCCCTGGGCCCTGTTACAGCCAAACCAGTATGCCTGGTGCCAGGGTTTTGGCCACTGGAAGAATGAATGCCCTAAGGCAAGGAAGGAAGAGGAAGCTCCCATAGTTGTGGGGCTTGCAGACTTGGAAATTATATAGGGCTGCCAGGGCTCAGAGAAATCATGTCCCCGAGAACCTATGGTAACCTTAAAAGTGGGGGACCAAAACATTGACTTCATGGTGGATACAGGAGTGTACCTGTCGGTAGTAACCAAACCTGTGGCACCACTGTCCGAAAAGACTACCGCTATAACTGGGGTATCAGGAGAAGAGATGATTAAATCATTTTGCCAGCCCAGAAAATGTCAGATGGGGGAGGGGGGCACCAAGTGACTCATGAATTCCTCTACATTCCTGAGTGCCCAGTACCCCTGTTGGGAAGAGACTTGCTCTCCAAACTAGGAGCACAAGTGACTTTCTCCCCTGAGGAGAGGCCCACCCTCCGGATGGGCACTATGACGTATTTGCTCTCTGTCTCTCTCAATACCACCCCAAGATGAGTGGAGGTTGCATGAGCCTCTGAAGGAAGAACCAGGTGGGCTGGAAGAGCATGAGAGAGAGCTAACTCAATTATCCCCTGAGGTCTGGGTGGAAGACAACCCCTCCTCCCCCCAGGCTGGCTAAACATCAAGCCCCAGTGATAATAGAACTCAAACCAGGCACCATCCCGGTTAGAAAGTGCCAGTACCCGCTACCAATAGAGGCCTGGGCTGGCATACTGCCCTACATCAATAGATTGAAACAAGTGGGCATTCTAGTAGAGTGCCAGTCAGCTTGGAATAGGCTGATCCTGCCAGTCAAAAAGGAAGGAGGACAGGACTATAGGCCTGTACAGAATCTCAGGCTAGTCACCCAGGCTACTCTGACTTTACACCCCACTGTTCCAAACCCCTATACCTTACTTAGCCTCCTCCCGCTGAGGACTAAAGTTTATACTCGCCTAGATCTCAAGGATGCCTTCTTCTGTGTATGCCTCGCCCCAGCGTCACAGCCCATCTTTGCCTTTGAATGGGAAGATCCAGTCAGGGGCACCAAGCAACAGCTCATCTGGACTCCCCAAGTGTTTAAGAACTCCCCAGCCATCTTTGGGGAAGCCTTGGCTTCTGACCTGAACTCATTCCATCCGGAAGAGTATGGATGTTGGCTCCTAGGATATGGGATAAACTGCTGCTGGTTGCTGAGACCAAGGGAAAATGCTGGAAAGGTGCAAAAGCACTGCTCCAGCTGCTGATGGAAGCAGGTTACCGGGTGTCAAAGAAGAAGGCACAGATCGGCAAGGAGGTATCTGGGATTTGTTTTAAAGAAGGACACAAGGTTCCAGATCTTAGTTGGTCCTATATACTGATGGCACTAGCCTGATAAAACAAGGACAACGGCTGTCAGGTTAGCCAGAGTGGAAGGGGACATCAAGATTGAAAAGGGATGGTGGGAATTGCCAAGTGGCAAATTAGTGGTACTGGAGGAGCTGGCATACAATCTGGTAAGCCAAGCACACCAAGCGACCCACCTAGGCCATGCTGCCTGCTCACAGGTTAATGCTGCCTCTCGGATATTCAGACAAAAACCTCTGGCTATTTAGCTGAAAGGCACGTTGCCCTTTGAACACCTGGGAGTGGACTTCACTGAAATGAAACCTCACTGACACTACTGTTACCTGCTGTACATTCTCGGGATGGGTAGAAGCTTTCCTACCTGGACTGAAAGAGCATCACGAGTAGCCCGGTGCCTGCTTAGGGAAATATTTCCCAGCATTGGCTCAGACAATTACCTGGCTTTTGTAGCTGATTTAGTACAACAAGTAAGCAAAACTTTAAACATCAAATGGAAACTGCACACTACATATAGGCCCAGAGTTCTGAGATGGTGGAATGAACCAACCAGACATTAAAGAGACTTTCCAAGTGGATCATAGAGACTGACTGCTCCTGGATGGACTTGCTTCTGACGGCTCTGCTCAGACTCAGGATGACCCCACAGTCCCAAGGCTACTCTCCATATGAAATTGTGTACGGGAGGCCCCCTCTCATAATAAAACAGGTGTCAATAAATTTGTCTCAGGTAAGGGGGGATAGGATTTCACAGCAGATGGAACTGGGTAAGGCAATAAATCGGGTAACTAAGTTTGTACAAGAAGGGGTGCCGTTCCCCCTTGGGGAACAGAGTCATGAGTTTACTCTTGGTGACCAAGTATGCATCAAAGATTGGAAACATGATTTGCTAGCCCTTTGGTGAAAGGGCCCTTGTGTTATTCTAACTACTCCTACTGCAGTTAAAGTTGCAGGTATTGTCCCTTGGATTCATCATATGAGGGTGAAGAGAACATACCATGCAGACCCCCCAAAAAATGCTTAATGGACTGCACAGAGGGACCCCTCTGACCCTCAAGAGACTAAGACCACCCTTAAGAAGAAAGAAAAGATGATCCTGGATGAGCCCCTTCAGGAAGCCTCACAATCAGCTCCTGCTGCTTGGACTCATCAACGTGATTTTGAATTTAACTTCCATGTCAACTCAGGACAATGTTTTCATCTCATGGGCACATTCCTACACAGACTTCCAACTGCTGTAGGGCTATGCCTCTGTCGGTGATGGATGGACTTCCTTGGTGGGTGTCACTGCTCTTCCAAGGAGATTTTTAAACACTCTGCTCTTTTCTGGGATGACAAAAAGAGACTTTCCTCTCTCTTGTCAATCATAACCTCTCCTTGCTCTCTTGGTGTAAGACCTACGGTCAATAGACTCGGGTCATGGGGTTACATTTGATATAAATGCCAGTGTAACAAAAGCCTAAACTACAACAAGCCCTGGTAAATCTACCTTATTTACATGCTAGGTGGACAAGATCCATGTTTCAATGGTATGAGTATATTGCTGCCTTATTCGTACCCTCTATAGGAACAACAGATATCATGATTAAGGTAGAGGCCTTGACTAATTTCACAGAACAGGCCCTCCTAGATAGAACAAAAGCCATCCAAGCCTTAAATGAAGAGCAAATCCAAATGAGAAAGGCAGTAATTCATAACAGAATGGCTTTGGACATACTTACAGCTGCTCAAGGAGGGACCTGTGATATAATTAAGGTTGAATGTTGTGTATACATCCCTGACTTATCTGGCAACATATCGACTGCTTTAGTTCAGTTCAGCCACTCATTCATGTCTGACTCTTTCCAACCCCATGAATCACAGCACGCCAGGCCTCCCTGTTCATCACCAGCTCCTGGAGTACACTCAGACTCACATCCATCAAGTCAGTGATGCCATCCAGTCATCTCATCCTCGGTTGTCCCCTTCTCCTCCTGCCCCCAATCCCTCCCAGCATCAGAGTCTTTTCCAATGAGTCAATTCTTCGCATGAGGTGGCCAAAGTACTAGAGTTTCAGCTTCAGCATCATTCCTTCTAAAGAAATCCTAGGGTTGATCTCCTTCAGAATGGACTGGTTGGATCTCCTTGTAGTCCAAGGAACTCTCAAGAGTCTTCTCCAACACCACAGTTCAAAAGCATAAATTCTTTGGCGCTCAGCCTTCTTCACAGTCCAACTCTCACATCCATACTTGACCACAGGAAAAACGATAGCCTTGACTAGACGGACCTTAGTCGGCAAAGTAATGTCTCTGCTTTTGAATATGCTATCTAGGTTGGTCATAACTTTTCTTCCAAGGAGTAAGCGTCTTTTAATTTCATGGCTGCAGTCACCATCTGCAGTGATTTTGGAGCCCCCCAAAATAAAGNAACCGTGAACTTCCAGATGTTCAAGCTGGTTTTAGAAAAGGCAGAGGAACCAGAGATCAAATTGCCAACATCCGCTGGATCATGGAAAAAGCAAGAGAGTTCCTAGAAAACATCTATTTCTGCTTTATTGAGTATGCCAAAGCCTTTGACTATGTGGATCGACTGCTTTAGATGACATGAAAAACCAGGTAAAAGCAATGTCAAATGAAAACATTCCTTTCTAGACTTTGGTCCTATCTTGGGTGAAGGGTAATTGGTGGAAAACTATATTTACCACTGTTATAGTTGCCTTGATAGTTCTGCTTTGTGGACCCTGAATTTTACAATGTATTATGAATTTTGTAACCCAAAGGTTGATGTCATTCTCCCAAATTGGCGGTCAGAGAGCCAGGGTGCATATCCCTATGAATGATGCTCATAATATGAGTTAAGAGCATCAAGAGGGGGGAATGAAGAAGGAATTCATAGGGCCTGGACTCCATCTTAGGCCTGTTCACACTGATCATGCTTGGCTAGATTTCCAATGGACATTGAACTCTGTGTTTAGTGCCTATGAAAATAACAACAGAAGGATAAGACTCTGTCCAGACAGAACTTGACGATTTTATCTAGGTTACTCATTACCTAAGAGAAAACATATACTAATCACCCCTTCCTCCAGACAGGCCATACATTTTTCTGTATCTATTGGAGTATAACCTTGGGCTTATTGATTATTGGCTTATTGTTTGACTGTTTGAGCACACGAGCACATAGCAGATGAATTGATGGGGTTATTGGGATTGTATTTTCCTTGGTTTATGTAAGTCTCAAGGAATTTGGGGTGGTGGGTTTGGACACGTACACATGGGGTATAAAAGATTTTCACAAATGCTGGTCGAGGTCCTTGGCTACGAGGAGACTCTGCCTTGGGCCCGCCGGTGTAATAAACTGCACTCCACTAACTGCATTGTCCTTCTAAGTTAGTTTGTTTCTCGGAACGTGTGGCTACAACAGTAAGATACAGATCTTAAGAAATTAGTTGCTTTTGCTTCCTATCTCTTGGGATGCTTGCTCTTAGGAGCCAATCTCCATGTTTTAAGAAAGAAGGTGATGGCACCCCACTCCAGTACTATTGCCTGGAGAATCCCAGGGATGGGGGAGCCTGGTGGGCTGCTGTCTATGGGGTCATACAGAGTCAGACACGACTTAAGTGACTTAGCAGCAGCAGCAGCAAGCCTCCCCCACAGAGAGACCCACATGAAGAGAAACTTATAGGCAGCATCAATCAGCTTTGTTGGAGGTGGACCATTCAACCTCAGTCAGGCCACGTGGAGTAGAGATGAGCTGTTCCCCTTGAGACCTGCCCAAAGTGCAAAGTGCAGACTTTTTATGCCAAATAAGTGATTGTTATTTAAGTTACTAAGTTTTGGGGTGACTTGTTATGCAGTGATTGAAACCTAGAACACCTGGTAAGTCCTCCAGCTGTGAGAAGAGGCTAATAGATTCTTCTACTAGACCTTCCCTATAACTTACCTGTTATGCTATCAGTCATCCCTTTGGAGGCTGTAGATATGTTTCTCTTGCTCCCTCATGAAAAGTTTCCTTGCTCTTTGCCTGGCTTCTCTGGACAGGAATCTACAGCAGGTAAAACCCAAGGTGAAGCAGGGAACAAGTACACTAACACCAGTGGAAGTTTCTGCAGAGGTGTTTCTGGAAAGTGAGATGCAAATACATTGACTTGTTTAATTCCTTTTGCTTTCTGGTTAGGGGTTATTAAGTCATGTGACTGCTAATTCTTCTGATATGGACCTCTCTTCCAGCTCTACAAACCTTCTCTAAAAGACAAAGCCCTTAGATGAGAATTTAAAGGCACAAGTTGTTGCTCTGCCACCTACTATGAGAACAGTGCAGTCATTTGACATTTCTGAATCTATGGCAAGATTAAGATGCTTGGAAGCCCTAAACATTGAGCATATCATGAACACATGACCCCAGATGTAACAGTCAGCAAATACAATAACATTCTGATTCTCCCCAATCTGATTACTTGACGTCTTTTTCAAAAAAACCCAAATGACCAGTTGTCAAATTTGCTTGTCTTTTGTTCTTTTGGTGTCCCTAATTGAGTCTACTTATTGAGTAACCATTGTCTTGCTCTCAAATATGCTTCATCCATAAAATGAATAAATAGATGGGTTGATTTGTTAAATTTCTCTCAGATCTAAACTTTGATTCTGATTTTTTAAAAAATCTTATTTATTTATGGGTGTGCTGGGTCTTCACTGCTACACAGACTTTTCTCTAGTTGTGGTGAGCAGGGCTACACTCTAGCTGTGGTGCGCAGGCTTCTCATGGTGGTGGTGTCTCTTGTTGAGGAGCATGGGCTCTAGGGGGCACAGGGTCAACAGTCATGGCTCTCAGGCTCTAGAGTGCTGGCTCAATAGTTGTAGTGCATTAACTTAAGTTGCTCCGCAAAATGTAGAATCTTCCCAGACACAAGGATTGAACCTGTGTCTCTGGCACTGATAGGCAGATTCTCCACCATTGAGCCACTGGCGAAGCCCTCTGAATCTGTTTTCAGTCCCTTTCTTTTGCTTGCTATGTTCTTTCTTCTTTTTGCCCTTTGCAATAGCTTTATTGGGGGCTTCCCAGGTGGCACTAGTGGTAAAGAACCCACATGCCAAAGCAGAAGACATAAGAGACAGAGACTTGGGTTCCATCCCTGGTGTGGGAAGATCCCCTGGAGGAGGGAGTGGCAACCCACTCCAGTATTCCTGCCTGGAGAATCCCATGGACATTGGAGCCTGGCAGGCTATAGTCCACAGAGTCACAGTTGGACATGACTGAAGCGACTTAGCACTCATGCATGCATAGCTTTGTTCATCACTCAGTCGTGTCCGACTCTTTGCAACTTCATATATTGTAGCCCGGCAGGCTCCTCTGCCCCTGGGATTCTCCAGGCAGGAATACTGGAATGGGTTGCCATTTCCTTCTCCAGGGGATCTTCCCAACCCATGGATCAAATCCAGGTCTCTTGCATTTCAGACAGATTCTTTACTATCTGAGCCACCAGGGGAGCACAAACATAGCTTTATTGAGGTGTAATTGACAAATCATAAATTGCATAAACTTAAAGTATGCAAACTGAGAATTTTTGACATACTTATACACCCATGAAACCACTGCCATGGTCAGAATAGTGAACATAGCCCTCATCCCTACAATTTCCTTGTTGCTTTGGTAAGCACCCCTTCCATTTTTACTCACCCCATCTACCAGGCAACTATTGAGTTAGCTGTTTTCTGTTATATAGATGAGTTTACATTTTCCAAAATTTTATATAAATGGAATCATACAGTATGGACTTTCCTTTTTCTGGCCTCTTTAACTCAGCATAACTATTTTGAGATACAGCCGTGTTGTTCATGTATCAATTATTCATTCCTTCTAGTTGTTGAGCAGTACTTCCCCATGTAGATATACTATAACTTATTTATCCATTCTCCTGATGATGGATGTTTGAATTGTTTCTAGATTTTAGCTATTTTGAATAAATTTGCTGGGAACATTCAGGTATGAGTCCTTATATGAATATATGAAAGCTCCATTTCTTCCATATTCTCACCAACACTTTGTATGGTCATTCTTTTTAATTTTATCCATTCTAATTAAATTCACATTTCTCTAACCTAATGTTGTTGAAAATCTTTTCATGTGCTTATCTCCCATCAGTGTATCTTCTTAGGTAAAACATCTGTCCAAATCTTCTGTACAATTTTTTATTATTGAATTTTGAGTGGTTTTCAAATATATGTATATTCTTGATAACAGTTATTTGTTGTATATATAATTTGTGAATTTTTTATTTTACTCTATGGCTTATTTTCATTCTCTTAAATTATGCTTTTAAAGAGAGAGTTTTAACACATGTAAGTTATTTTGCAAATTCTGTCAAGCTCAAAGAGGAGCATATGTGAATCTGGGAAGTAAAAAGATATAAGCAAATAATTCTACATTTTAGCATTGAATTCCTTTTTGCATGATTTTCTTTAGTTAGCACTTATTGAGTGACTTTTCTGTGTAAAGCATTGTAGTATAAATAAGCATGGTGGTAAGTAAAGTTTAAACTTGAATTCCAGGCTCAAATCAAACTTTTAAAATCAGTCTCCAGTTTAGATAAAACCTTTATTGTCATGGTTCTCACAATATCATGTCTGGTCAGCAAACAGTCTAAACTAAACTACCCATGCATACCATCTATATATCTATACCTACATCATCATCCATATGACTTATATTTCCATATACGTATGTATGGCTTGTAAAAAGCAATCTAACTTGCATTCACATTCAACTTATGTCTTCGGTCAGACATAACCATTGTGGAGACTGTTATGAACTTAGAGGTAAACTAATGATAATATGAAAATACATGTCACAAAGCCAATGAACTTTACTCCACAGTAAAAACATGGATCTTCCTTCAGGTCTTTATCCAGACAATTATTTATAAAGTAAGATATATTATAAGCAGCAAGGCCAGCATGTAGAATAACAGTTTACAATGATGGGAGGAGAGAAAACTAAAATACAGAGCCAAAAGCTACAATGCACAGAAGCCTGAATTTATTTTGTATAGCTACAGTAAGCTTAAAAGCATGAATTCTCCAGAGGACCCTGAGTCATGCAAAGTTTATAATAATTTATTTCAGAAATGGTTGGAATACAATATAAGTTCTCAAAGGGAATAAAGTTTTAAGGAACATACAATTAAATCCTTGATAATGTAAAAAAATGATGTTATGATATAACTTGAAGCTATAAAATGTGTAAGATTTTAAAAGAATGGAGCCAGCGATCTGAACAAAGTGAAGGTTGAGTGTTTATCTTGAAAATGCTTCTGCTTTTAATAGTCTAAGAACAGATAGGAAGTTACAGTTAATTCTATGTGATAAAGCAATAGCTATTAAATGGATTTCTAGTGGATATTGAATAGATAGTGACAGTAATTGAAAAGGGGTACTCTCAAGTAATCTGGAGTGAAAAAAAATTGCTTAAAACTCAACATTCAAAATACTAAGATTGTGGCATCTGGCCCCATCACTTTATGACAGATAGATGGGAAAACAATAGAAACAGTGACAGACTTTATTTTCTTGGCCTCCAAAATCACTGTCAATGTTGACTGCACCCATGAAATGAAAAGATACTTGCTCCTTGGAAGAAAAGCTATGATAAACCTAGACAGTGTATCATAAAGCAGAGACATTACTTTGCCAACAAAGGTCCATCTAGTCAAAGCTATTGTTTTTCTAGTAGTCATGTATGCATGTGAGAGTTGGACCATAAAGAAGGCTGAGCTGAACTGATGCTTTCAAACTGTTGAAGTTTTAAGGAACAAAACTTGGAGAAGACTCTTGAGAGTTTCTTGGACTGCAAGGAGATCAAACCAGTCAATCTTAAAGGAAATCAACACTGAATATGCATTGGAAGGACTGAGGCTAAAGTTGAAGTTCCAATACTTTGGCCATCTGATGCAAAGAACTGACTCATTGGAAAAGATCCTGATGCTGAGAAAGACTGAAAGCAGGAGGAGAAGGGGACAAGAAGATGAGGAGACAGAAGATGAGATGGTTGGGTGGCATCATCGACTCAATGGACATGAGTTTGAGCAAGCTCCGGGAAATGGTGAAGGAAAGGGAAGCCGGGCATTCTGCAGTCAATGGGGTCTCAAACAGTCAGACATGAATGAGTGACTGAACAACAGCAAAAGACAACCTATTATTAAACTTCATAGTATCAAACTTTTAATCTAACATTTGAAAATTTTAAAGGTAGGACTTCCTCCATCGTTTGTTATTTCCATTGTTAAAGCTAATTAGTGCCTAACAGCATGCACTTTAGAAAATGTCCAATGTGGGTGCGAGTCCTAATACTATCACTGGGCTGGATTCCATAAACCACAGGATTCTCATCTGCAAAACAGAGCTAGAAATCCTCACCTCGGGGGACCCCGTGAACTGTAGCCCACCAGGCTCCTCTGTCCACTGAATTCTCCAGGCAAGAATAGAGGGATGGGTAGCCAATATCTTCTCCAGGGAATCTTCCTCACCCAGGGATCAAACTTGGGTCTCCTGCATCC
>SJYV01007501.1:192618-280208 GCA_006410875.1 Neotragus pygmaeus
GTGCTGCAATTCATGGGGTCGCAGAGAGTCGGACACGACTGAGCGACTGAACTGAACTGAATATGAATAAAAACAACACTTAGATAATTTGTTAACAGAGGGAAGTGTACATGTAAAGTATTTCACTCATGCCATTGGCCTTGTGTGAAAAACTCTGTGAAATGATGAATTTAACATAGTCCCTTGGATTCCTGCTTCTTCCCCTCACCTGCTCTGACTAGGAAAATAATTGTAACTTTAGTCTGAATGGGAATGTATCAGCCAGGTCTTTCTGACTTTAAGATGGCTTCTGTAGCCTGGCCAAGCTATCTGGCTTTCTGATTACACAGTTTTTATGAAGAGGGAAAAAATATTTTCATAGGAATCTTTTTTAAATTATTTCTCCTCTTTTAGAGGAGATCTAAAGATCTAAAAGCTGGCACTTCATTCAGGACTGTTTCCTACTCTTTTGTCATTCCCCATTTTTCCCTGATGCCACCTACCCCTTAGACAGTCAGGGATCTAAAAGTATGTGGGAAGATTTTGATGCTGTCTGCAGAGTTGAATTACATTCTTCTATGTAACATTCGGACACCAAGCAGAAAGATAGCACAGTCTGTCTAGCTCTTTGTAATTAGTTTCACGATATTGTTTTAATTGTGGCACAGCTTAATCACTGGCTGTGCACAGATTATGCCACATGGTTAAAATAATTATGGGGATTTGATAAGATAATGCTTTGAATTCATATAATGCTTCTTTTCCAAAAAGCTCTACACTTTAAAAGGAGAGGGAGAGAGCAAAGAAGGACAGCCATTCAATTCCAGCTTTGGTTGTTTTTTGCACCTTGTCAGGGCTGGTTGGTAATTATGTATATATATGTGTATATATATACATAATTATTTCAGGTCATAGTCTACTTGTCTAAGGAAGTATTTTATCCAGTACTCAAAGATTCTGAAGATAGTGTGAAATGATACATACTTGATTTGCTGCTACTGCTACTGCTGCTAAGTCATTTCAGTCATGTCCGACTCTGTGTGACCCCATAGACGGCAGCCCACCAGGCTCCTCCGTCCCTGAGACTCTCCAGGTAAGAACACTGGAGTGGGTTGCCATTTCCTTCTCCAATGCACGAAAGTGAAAAGTGAAAGGGAAGTCTCTCAGTCGTGTCCAACTCTTCTCTGACTTGATTTGCTAGCTAATACTTAATACAGACGATACAACTGGTAGCCTAGGCAAGCCTATATGGATGCATTACTTCTAAATCTAAACATTTGCTTACAAAGCTGATGACTACGGGCTCTGTGAGCAGTTCTTTACTTTCAGAAGAGTGCAATCTGGTCATAAACCTTTCTTAGAACTGCCTTACAATTTGTATGGTTTATTGAAAATTCGTTCATTCATTCCAAGTAGTATGCCTACTACGTGCTAGTCAGTAAGTTCAGTCACTCAGTCATACCCGACTGTTTGTGACCCCATGGACTGCAGCACGCCTGGCTTCCCTGTCCATCACCAACTCCCGGAGCTTGCTCAGACTCATGTCCATCGAGTCAGTGATACCATCCAATCATCTCATCCTCTGTTATCCCCTTCTCCTCCCACCTTCAATCTTTCCCAACATCAGGGTCTTTTCCAATGAGTCAGTTCTTTGTATCAGGTGGCTTAAGTATTGGAGTTTCAGCCTCAGCATCAGTCCTTCTAAAGAATATTCAGGGTTGATTTCCTTTAGGATTGACTGGTTTGATCTCCTTTCAGTCCAAGGGACGCTCAAGAGTCTTCTCCAAGACCACAATTCAAAAGCATCAATTCTTCGGCACTCGACTTTCTTTATGGGCTCTGTCAGTAAAGAGTCTGCCTGCAATGTGAGAGACCAGAGTTCGATTCCTGGGTCGGGAAGATCTCCTGGAGAAGGAAATGGCAACCCACTCCAGTGTTCTTGCCTGGAGAATTCCAAGGACAGAGGACAGGGCTATGTGGTCACAAAGAGTCAGACATGACTAAGTGACTTTCACTTCACACTTTTCTTTATGGTTCAACTCTCACATCCATACATGACCACTGGAAAAAAACATAGCTTTTACTAGACAGACATTTACAGGTAAACTAATATCTCTGCTTTTTAATATGCTGTCTAGGTTTTCCATAGCTTTTCTTCTAAGGATCAATTGTCTTTTAGTTTCATGACTGAAGTCACCATCTGCAGTGATTTTGGAGCCCAAGAAAATAAAGTCTGTCACTGTTTCCATTGTTTCCCTATCTATTTTCCATAAAGTGATGGGACCGGATGCCATGATCTTTGTTTTTTAAATGTTGAGTTTTAAGCCAGCATTTTCACTCTCCTCTTTCACTTTTATCAGAAGGCTCCTTAGTTCTTCTTCACTTTCTGCCATAAAGGTGGTGTCATCTGCATATCTGAGGTTACTGATATTTCTGCCTGCAATCTGATTCCAGCTTGTGCTTCATCCAGCCTGGCATTTTGCATGATGTACTCTGCATATAAGTTAAATAAGCAGGGTGACCGTATACAGCCTTGATGTACTCCTTTCCCAATTTGGAATTAGTCTGTTGTTGCATATGCTGTTCTAACTGTTGCTTCTTTCTTTTTTTGTCAGTATTTAAATAAATTTAATAGGACCAAGCCGATATTCCTGAACGTTAAAGCAAATCTTGAGAACAAACTGAACATTTAAAGCTGTTAAAAACAGGTTCTACATCTTATTAAAAAAAAAAAATCAACTCAAACCCCTCCAATTAAGGCATTTGATGAATGTTAGTGAATGTTTGTTAACTTGAGCAGAATATAAAGGTTGTTTAAAGTGTTCCCTTTAATACAACAAATACAAAACCCTGTGAGATCATACCTCTATAATTTCATGTCTTTGAACAAGTGAAACTATGGTTACCAAACAGCTACTGTAGCAATAAATAGCTGTATATGCAGCACAAGACACCCATTTATTTAGTCACAGAAGTGGGACCCTTACTGAGCGACTTCACTCTCACTTTTCACTTTCATGCATTGGAGAAGGAAATGGCAACCCATTCCAGTGTTCCTGCCTGGAGAATCCCCGGGGCAGGGAAGCCTGGTGGGCTGCCATCTCTGGGGTCGCGCAGAGTCGGACAGGACTGAAGTGACTTAGCAGCAGCAGCAGCAGCAGTGGATCTTACTCCTCATTTTATTCTAAATTCTGTATTTACTGTTCAGATTCTCCAGGCTTATGGATGTCGTCAGTCTTCAGAGTCATTCCAACCATTTGTGTTACAAGAGAGATCTGCTGCTTTTTGCTGATCAAGGTTTCTATGACATGTTGATGTTTCATATTATTGGTTCCCTTGTGCAGATAGCCAATCCCCGAGGGCGGGGTTCACCTCTTTCACATGTCTGGCCCGGACCTCCATCATGGTCTCGATGGGGTGCATGCCTCTGTTCTCCACGAGCTCCATAGGGATGACCACCAGTCCCTCAGCAAAGGCGTGCGTGGCCTACTGCTCCAGGGCTGGGCACTAGTCGGCCTCCTGGCTGACCACCAGGGTGCAAGCGATCTCGGTAGCGCCCCTGCAATACACCATGCAGTTGTCCCAGATAAGGTTGTGGATGACACACAGAGTGTCGTGCCGGGAATACTTGGCCTCCTGATGATCATCTTATTTCCTTCTCTGATGAAAATGACGACAGCTCTGGAGTTATTACACTGCTTGATGACCACATCTTGTCTTTTGTGGTCCCAAACGAGATCTCTTTCACAAGACCTGCAAAGCCCAGCTTCTCAACTATGAGCTCTGAGAACCTAGGGATGATGTGGCCACCTATGGAGATGGTGATCAACTCAATTTCAGATCCTCCAACCTAGTGAACTGCCAACAGGTTATTCTGAAGAAGTAAATGATTTGCTTCACCATCAAAGCCCCGCTGGCAAATAGCTAGGTTAGCACCAGTTTCTTTAATGTGCTGGATCATCTATTCAAACTTCTCCTTTACAGAAGTACTCCTTTAGTACTTATGAAGGGCTTTAAAATCTTCCACAGATGTCACATCCACCTTATACTTCATCTTTGGTTTCAGTGGCTCAAATGAACATGTGACGATTGCAACCTTAGCATCTTCCACTTGCTTGGGCATCTGTGGGTGACTGAAGTCCTTGTCCACGATCAAGCCCTTGATCAGCTTGGTGTCCTTCAGCCACCCACCCACGTTGCCTTCTACCTTGATGAGCTGGAAGTCAGTGTCCCTGCACTGCATGTCGGCCACTGTGAGAACAGCATTCACAGTGATCTAGGCCATTTGTCAGTGACAGCTGTTAATTACTTTGGAGCCCAGCATGGTCTTTGCTGTCTGGATCAGGGTCTCAGTGTTCTTCATGTTGTCGAGGACACTGTTGCTGATCTTATCCAGCTGCTCAATAGTGATGCAGGTGACCTGCTCTTGGCCATCGGTGATCCTGATTGGGTGAATGCAGAGGTCCAGCAGCTGCTCAGCCTTTTCCAGCAGGACAACCACTCCTGTGTTTCCATCTCCAATCTCATCATCCTGTGATTTGGACAGTTCAGCCATCAGCTTGGTGATCTGATGGTCAACATCCATCATGCTTAAGAGGGTGGCACTATCATTGGTCATAGTCACGTCGCCATACTTATTCACCATCGTCTTATCAAGCCCATTTGGTCTAAGTGATGTTTTCATTGTATTTGCTACAGCCTTTGCTGCCATTATATGAGATTTGAGGGCCTCAAGTACCATAAGATGAGACTTGCAGTCCTGATCCTTGATGATGAGGAAAGGACCGCCGTATTTGTTGAAGTCAAGGGTCCCCAGAGACCCCATGATGCAGTAGCAAGCATTACTCTCCCTCAAACGACGGAGACCATGCCAGAACCCAGAGCCCGCCTTCCTCTTCAGGGCTATCTGTTGCTTCTTGATCTGCATACAGGTTTCTCAGGAGGCAGATAAGGTGGTCTGGTATCCTCATCTCTTTAAGAAATTTTCCAGTTTGTTGTGATCCACATAGTCAAAGGCTATGTGCCAAGTGCTGTTCTGAACTCTTACAGTAAACAAGTTAAGCAAAATTTATACCTTCATGTCCCTGACATTCTAGATGTAGGGGAATTGACAATAAACAAACAATAAAGTAATGATTTCAGATATTATTAGTCCTATGAATAATATAAAACACAGTTGGGGATCAGAGTGACTTGAGTGGGGAACTTTTAGATAGATTAGAATGTATCTTTTTCAGAAGATGACACTGAACAGGGTCCTGATGATGAGAAGGAATCTGACATGTGAAGGTATGGGAAGGGAATTTTAGGCATAAGGAAGAGAAAGTGTAAGGGGCTGAGTCAATGATGAGCTTAGTGGTTCTAGGAAAAGCAGGTGGGGCAGAGGGGTTGGAGGAGAGTGAGTAAAGGGTAGACTTATTGGAGCTGAGATGACACAGAGGCTAGGTCAGAGGACTGTACCCCATGGCAACAAGATTTCAATTTTAAGGTGATGGTAGGTCATGGAGGGTTCACATGGGCTGATTCACATTTTTGAAAGGTCATACTAGTTGAGGAGATTAGACTAATAGGCAAAAACAGATACGAAATACTAAGGAATGCAAGCCTTTTTTTTTTTTTTTTTAAAATTTGTTGAGTTTGACATAGGTATTATATGTACAAGTGTGGGGTCTAATTGGAGAAGGAAATGGCAACCCACTCCAGTATTCTTGCCTGGAGAATCCCATGGACAGAGGAGCCTGACAGGCTATAGTCCATGGGGTCACAAAGAGTCGACACAACTGAAGTGACTTAGCACACACGTGGGGTCTAATAGAGAGTTGAAAGTGTAAATCTTGGAGCTTAGGAGATAGGTCAGAGTTGGAGATGTCTGTGTGGGCATCCTTACTGTATACATATAATCATCATGTTGTGCTTAGTTGCTCAGCTGTGTCCAAGTCTTTGAGACACATTGGACTATAGCCCACCAGGCTCCCCTGTCCAAGGGATTTTTCAGGCAAGAATACTGAAGTGGTTGCCGTTTCCTTTTCCAGAAGATCTTCCCAACCCAGGGACTGAATCCGCATCTCCTGCATTGCAGGTGGATTCTTTATTGATGAGCCACTGGGGAAGCCCTACCCTGAAAGAGATTCTTTAAATACTTTTTTTCTGATGTGCATAATGAATAACAGAAGTTAACAGAGTGTGACTTGAATACAATTTTTATTTTCTCATTTGTTTGTTTAATAGCAACTAGATCAAAATTTAGGTCTTAAATAAGTCTTTATCTTTCAAAGGAGCCATGTGGGAGGGCTAGCCAATCGGGCTAACAAAGCCACCATTGCTTAGAACTTTCTTGGAGTGATTGAGGCTCCCTTTTAGATTTGCTTTTGCCTCACAAGAAAGTCAGCCTTTTTCATAGAATTATGTCTCATTTTTTATTGAAAAATAGAACCAACTTGGAAATTCATCTGCTGTTGTACTTATAACAAAGTTAAAAAAACCCCAAAAAACTGAATATTTCACCAGAGGGAGATGACTTGATTCCACTGATGATTTTAAAATGACTTTGTCATTTGCTTTGGCAGTTCTCAGAATGGTGTCTAAATATGTCTGGGTCAATAAGGAGATGATCGTAATAAATACACAGTTTTCCAGGTGATAACTTTGAAGGAAATACTATTTATTTGGATTTGAAGTTTTAGCTTTATTCATTCATTTACTTATTCATTCATGAAAAAGTTTATTATCTGCCACATTCCAGGTAGTTTTTTAGACAGTGAAAAGGCAGTTACAAACAATGAAAGGCATAAAACAATGCTAGCTTTTAGTATTTCATCTTTGAACTGAAGGATACCTTAACCATCAAAAATCCCATTTTTGCAAATGGCTCAGTTAATCAATTTATTGAAACAAAAACATTCAAGTGAAAGAATAAAGTTTAATGTTTCTTGCTTTTGCCTTCCTCATCTGTTTTCTTCTTCCTGTCTTATTTCCAGAAACCTGCCTCTCAACCTTTGATTTTTAAGTCTAAATTGATCTGTTCCTTATGCTATAAATTTCCCCTCAGGCACAAAGCATCCTTTTATTTTTCTTTCTCTTCCCATTTTGTTACTAGAAGGTGTTGATGAATCTTTGGGATAAGATTCTAATACATGAGTTAATTTATAAGAAGGTATAAATGATTTGATGCTAATTTATTACAGTCTGAATTTTTTTAAACAAAAGAACAAAACAGATTGAAGAGATTCATCTGTAATAATGGAAATTAAAGAATTTGCAAGTAATAAAGTAAGATATTTCTTGGTTGAGAGCCTTCTCCATGTTTCTGATATCACAGCTATATAGCTTATATTGCCGATCATCATCTCTAGGAACAAGAAACTTTCAGTTTCCCCTGATGCTACTATCTTCCCCCCCTGCCCCCCACCTTTTTGAGGGATATTCTGCAGCCCTCATGTGCCTTGTAATATAGTAGCAAGATATCATAATAGTTTTGCTAGAGTAAAGGGCCAAATTTTGCCTGGCCTTTGTTTAGCTGGAAGGTGCCTACCCCTGAACTGGGGCTCTCCACCACCATAGAGCCTTCAGCCTCATGCAACATATTATTACAATCAGCTTTACTTGTTCCCAGGGCTTTCAGCATCTGTAGTGGCAGCTGGCACATCTCCCACTTCATCAGGAAGTGCATTCAAGGGTATCCGGCTAAAAAGTTCCCCCAGCAAGCACTTCTTCATATTGCAAAATGAAGAAGCAAGGTTTCAGTTGGAGGTATTCATATCTGGGGTCAAGTAAGGTAGAGGAAAGTTGGGGAACTCTTCCATCACCACACTGTCTTCTTCATGGGTGAGAGCAGTAAAAAAAATCCACTCTTTTTCTTCTAGTAGACTGGCATTCCTTTGACCCCTGGTTTAATCAGAAAAAGGATGAGCAGAATTATGCGATTGGCACTGCCCTTGTTTGTTTTCCAAATTCTCAGAGAGAATTGCTCATACCACGGGTTTCCCTCAAGATCTACATTTCTGATTTCCATGGTTCAGTTTTATGCAGAGTTTTCTGTTTTGCCTGTGAACACCCATATTTCTCTTTCCAGCAGTTAATAGGAAAATTCCATTGTGCCGAGTATAGCTTTGCTCTTCTTTCCTGTGAAAATAACCTCTATTGTCCTCCACCTGCTTTTACCTCCAGCCATCTGCACCAATATGTAATTGCATGTCAAAGAGGGTAGTGATGATGACCAGCATATGTCAGAAACATTTGAAAACTGTTCTGGATAATTAGAAAGAGCTCTGGTTTAGGAGATTGAGCTCAAGTGAAAATAACATGGCCCAGAGATCTAACTCCTCTTCAATATTTTTTCCCTTTGAGAATAAGAACTTTGGGACAACATTGCTCAAGATCATTCATTTTTATCTTTTAATTGATTAGTATGCCCAGTGTCTAGTCTGGAGTAGGAAATGGCAACCCATTTCAGTATTCTTGCCTGGAAATCCAACGGACAGAGGAGCTTAGAGGGCTATAGTTCATGGTGTTGCAAAGAGTTGGACATGACTGAGTGACTGAGGATGGTACTGGTGTCTAGTAATCAGCATTAGAGCCAGAAGCATTGAGCCTTTAGGAGTCTTTGGTAGATACTGAAATAGATGTATCTCCTGAAGAAAAATTAATTGAAGTCTGATATATTTAAGGAAGCTAACAATTATTGAGTACTTATTTTGTGCCAAGCAATATGTTTAGAATTTTTGCACATATTATCTCATGTCATAAATTATCAAATTTTCTGTTTATTCCAGTCATTCTTTGGTGTCTGTGGGGAATGGTTTCAGGACCCCCACTTTCCACTAAAATCTGCAGGTGCTCAAGTCCCTTGTATAAAATGGCTAGTATTTGCATACAATCTACATATAATCCTCAGACACTTTAAATCATCTCTAGATTACTTATCAGTTCAGTTCAGTTCAGTCGCTCAGTCGTGTCTGACTCTTTGCGACCCCATGAATCGCAGCATGCCAGGCCTCCCTGTTCATCATCATCTCCCGGAGTTCACTCAGACTCACATCCATCGAGTCCGTCCGTGATGCCATCCAGCCATCTAATAAAATATAAATACTATATAAATAGTTATAAATTCAATTTAAACTGCTATGTAAATAGTTGCCTATGTGTGGCAAATTCAAGTTTTGCTTTTTGGAAATTTCTGGAATTTGAGGGGGATGTTTTTGATCTGCAGTTGATTTAATCCATGGATGTGGAACCTCCAAATATGGAGGATGATTATAATTGGAATATAGATTTTATTTGGTTTTATTCAAATCTTATATTTATTACTCTGATATGAAATGTTACCTATGTAGTTTTGTGCTTGAGGGAAACATATAGTTAGTGTTCTAGAAGAGCAGTGGTAGTTGTATATAATTTGGAATTAAAATTGTTCATGACATACACAAATTCAAAGTACATCAACAAATTTAAATTATAGAATCAAGACTGGTCAACATAATAAGAGTGAAGTAAGTTCATAAGACAGTTTCATGAATTTGGCACTATGGTAGTCATTAGGACTATGCCTCAATATTTCCAGGCAGTGCTCTTGTGCCATATAAGAATAAGCAACCCTTACAGTTAGACTGTGTTAATCCACATCTTTAAAATTATATGTGGCCATGTAACTTGCTTCAGCCAAAGAAATGTGAGCAGAATTGATGAACATTGTGTGTGGGTACTCAGCTGCTTAGTTGTGTCTCTGAGATCCCACCAGGTTCCCCTGTCCATGGGATTATCCAGGTAAGAATATTGGAGTTGGGTTGCCATTTCCTCCTCCAGGGGATCTTCCCCACCCAAGAACTGAATCCACGTCTCCTGCATCTCCTGCTTTGGCAGGCAGATTCTTTTACACTGAGCCATCATCTTCAGATAAAAGCTTGTAAGGCCAGTCATGAGTCACCATCTTCCCATTCTCCAGCCATAATGACCAACACTATTTCAGATGGTGAGGGTCTGCCAGTCTGAGTCCTGTGTGAGGATCATGTGAAGCCAAATTCATTGTGTGTGTGTGTGTTAGACACTCAGTCATGTCCAATTCTTTGTGATCCCATGGACTGTAGCCTGCCAGGCTCCTGTGTCCATGAAATTCTCCAGGCAAGAATACTGGAGTGTGTAGTCATTCCCTTCTCCAGGGGATCTTCCTGATGCAGGGATCAAACCTGGGTCTCCCACATTTTGGGCAGATTCTTTTACCACCTGAGTCACTAGGGAAGCCCCACCAAATTCATTACTGACTTCATATAGCGTGAGTGAGAAATTAAATTTTGCTATAAGACATTGAGATTTGGGGATTGTTTGTTAGAGTAGCACAACCTATTTGAACTAATGTAGGCGCCATTCATCCAGAAAGTAGAGACCCAAAAAGTCCTTCCTAAATGTACCTTTTTTCACTATCTGTATAGTTTAACCAGAGGTTTGAATTGACCAGACCCTTGGAATGATTAAATGGCATAGTATTAAGAGGTCTGTGCCATCAGGCTGCTTCTGTTCAAATACTGGCCTTGCTGCTTTCTTCCTAGAAATATTTAAATGAGTTACTTTATCTCTTTGAGTGTCAATTTCCTTGTTTGGAAAATGTGACTAATAGTAATACCTACCTGAATTATTGTGAGATGAAGTAAAATAATGTATAGAAAACACTTGACTTTTCAGGTGGCTCAGTGGTAAAGAATTTACCTGCCAATGTAGGAGATACAGGAGACTTGGTTTTGAAGCCTAGGTCAGGAAGATTCCCTGGTGTAGGAAATGGCAACCCACTCCAGTACTTTTGCCTAGAAAATTCCATGGACAGAAGAGCCTGGCAGGCTACAACTCAGGGGGTCACAAAGATTCAGACACAACTGAGCACACACGCGCACACGCACACACACACACACACACACACAGCACTTAGCATGGGGAATAACGCTTTGTCAGGTCTTGAGAGAAGGGGGATGTGGAGAGTTCCCAATTAACAGGCATAAACTTTCAGTTGACCAGATGAATGATCTGCTGTACAACACTGAGCCTAATAATACATTGTACACAGAGACATTTATTAAGAGGGTAGATCTCATGTTAAGTATTCTTTCTCCAATGATAATTAAAGAATAAATGTTAGATAGCATTCTATTATTATCCAGTACACTTGACAAGGACTTTATGGAGCCTATTTTTTTCAGTCTAATTGTCTGGATAACTGATTGTGAAAGCCCCTTCCAGCTCTAAAACATGCTTGATGGTCCCTACCTTTCCTTAGAGTAGCTTTAGTTGTGGTTTGAGTTTTGTGGTGCCTAAATGAACTGATAGTATCAGAGTTCCTCTGGCTTAGTGAGAACTCTACAAAAAATCTACAAAAAATCAATTTATTATGCTGCAGCTTTCTCTTCCTCCTTCTGCTCCATCACTCTTAAAGTTGTCCCAGAATTCTGTTTGACTTTGTAGTTTTCTGCTTCTTTCTCATTCTGAAATATATTTTCCTTTTTGGCTTTTGACACTGGACAACATAAATTTTTCTTTTAATTGATTTGCCCATGTATATAGTAAATAAGATCAGGACTATATCAGGGAAGTTTCCCCAAGAGATCAGGCCAGTTTTTGATGGTAAGGAAAAACTTGTTATTCACTTACACACCTCAAATATGTAAAAACATTTTATATATACGCATTTGCAATAGTATTTCTGATTTACTATGTTTATTTACCAGTGTTCTCTCTAGGAAAGAATAGATTGTCCCCTGAAAAACTAGTCATCATTAGCTAAAACTGTTTTGTCAAATATAAAAGTACAGTCTTAACTATTTTCTTAGTGTGGTTGGGATCAATGACTATTGCTCTGAAATGCAGATGTGGGTGGTGAAGCAGGAGTGTACAAGGAAAATGGCGCTGTCTAGGTGAGGGAAAAGCCTAGGCCAGTGTCACATGTAGTTGCAGGTAATGCCGATTATTTGTAGAAAAGATAATGGTGGGAGGGTGGCTGAATTCCTGGGACAATAGCCTGAGAAGTCAGGGACTGGAAAGAGTAGAGGCAGGAAAAGTGAGCCTGAAGATGGAGCAGGGGGAAAATCCGAGGCAGGAAGAGGGACGAGATAAGGGAGGATGCATAATAAAGGCAGGGCAGCAGACAGCCCTCAGGAGCAAATGCCAGAGAGAGTCCCAGTTTGTTTAGTGAAGAGACAGGAAAAAGGACATCCTCTCAAAGGACCTAGGTTATGGGGCTGGATGGGAGAGATAGATAACAGGAAAGAACCAGGCTGCTCTAGGGACCCAAAGAGCAGGGCCTGTCCCTCTTTCCCCTCGCCACCCCCCACCCAATCCTTCATCCCTGCCCAAACCCTTTTCGTGTGTGTGTGTGTGTGTGTGTGAGTTGTTCAGTCATGTCTGACTCTTTGCAACTCCTGGACTGTAGCCTGCCAGGCTCTTTTGTCCATGGGATTCTCCAGGCAAGAATACTGGAGAAGGGAGCCATTTTCTTCTCCAGGGGATCTTTCTGACCCAGGGATTGAACCGGGGTCTCTTATATCATAGGCAGATTCATTATCATCTGAATCACCAGGGAAGCCCAACCTTTCTCATAGGATAATATAATAGTTTGACTTGAGACAAATGGGACAAACTATCTGAAAGGAGATAGAACCAAGTCCTCAAGGCAGGAGACTGCCAGAAAATGCCTGTTACGAAGTCCAGCAAACTGATGCATCCCTCCGTGACAGGCCATCTCATGCTTTTTTTTTTTTTTAACTTTTAATTTTGTATTGGAGTGTAGCTGATTAACAATGTTATGATAGTTTCAAGTGGACAGAAAAGGGATTCAGTCACATATATCCATTCTCTCCTAAACTCCCCTCCCATCCAGGCTGCCACATAACATTGAACAGAATTCCTTGTGCTACACAGTAGGTCCTTGTTGGTCATCCATTTCATTTATTTATTTATTTTGTGGTGTGGGAGGAAGAAGGAGGAAAAGAGGGGAAACAGGAAGGAGAGAGGGAAAGGAAAAAAGAGAGGAAGCTCTAAGGTGGGTCTTTTTAAAAAAAGTTTATTTCGTTAGATAATATATGCCAGTGTCTGTAAACATTCAGGTATTATTACACAGTGCTGTTTAAACTTTTTATTTTGTGTTGAGGCATAACTGATTAACAATGTTGTGGTAGTTTCAGGCAGACAGTGAAGGGACTCAGCCATACATATACATGTATCCTATCTCTCCCATGCTCCTCTCACATCCAGGATGCCACATAACATTGAGCAGAGTTCCATGTGCTATACAATAGGTATTTGTTTGTGCTTACTCGCTCGGTTGTGTCCGACTGTTTGCGACCTCAGACTGTGACTGTAGCCCACCAGGCTCCTCTGTTCATGGGGATTCTCCAGGCAAGAATACTGGAGTGGGTTGCCATGCCCTCCTCCAGGGAATCTTTGCAACCCAGAGATCAAACCCAGGTCTTTCGCATTACAGGCAGATTCTTTACTGACTGAGCCACCCGGAGAGGTTATCTATTTTAAATATAGCAGTGTGTACATGTCTATCCCAAACTCCTTAACAAACCTTTTCTCCCATTCATCCCCCTTGGCAAAGCATTCTTTTATCAAATAAATGAATGTGTGGAGGGGGAAGTGGTGAACTTGAGCTGGGCTAACCAGCCGCATGCCATTCAGCTTCAACTCTTAAAAGCTGAGATCCTGAAATTCCCTCCCAGGTGGTAAAATGCCTTGTCTGGATTTGGTGCCCATCAGACACTGAGGGAGTCAGCACTGAAGCTGGGTCAGGTGTGAGCGCAGCGGCAGAGGAGGGGCAGAAGAGGTATGGTATCCTGGCTGGACAGTGAGTGCAAACGAGGGAGTTCCCTCTTTGTCTTTCCTGCCTCTCTCAGATCAGGTGAGTGATGTGGAACCCTGGTAAATCCATCACACTAAGTAAGTTGTGTTGTGTAATTCACTGAAACATTTAAATTGTTTAGTCTACATTAGGGGGTCACTGATAATCCAAAGCAGATACAGGAAGCATTTTGAAAACAACCAATGCTAGACAAGGTTCCAGGATCCTCTGTCAATTCAGTGGCATGAATGCCGACCTACTTTTCCCTTGCAATCTCTATGAATCCCAAGCCAATCACTCGTGAGTTAGTCTTGGGGAATTTGTTCCCCCCACTTCGGGTATCTAGTCCCCAAGTGTCCCTTGCCTCACCTCACTCCTCCTGAGGGGGCTTCTCAAATGTCTTCTGGGAGGATGACCTTGGTTCTCCGCGCATTAGTTTTATGTCTTTAGGAGTCTGCCTTGCTTACCTGAGCTTCAGTTTCCTCA
The DNA here is from genome assembly GCA_006410875.1 of Neotragus pygmaeus. Lineage (NCBI taxonomy): Eukaryota > Metazoa > Chordata > Mammalia > Artiodactyla > Bovidae > Neotragus > Neotragus pygmaeus. Next base: position 206,903 of record SJYV01007501.1, read on the forward strand.
TCTATGAATTGGAGAACCATCACTACCACATGCTGCTGCTGCTGCTAAGTCGCTTCAATCATGTCAGACTCTGTGTGATCCCATAGACGGCAGCCCACCAGGCTCCTCTATCCCTGAGATTCTCCAGGCAAGAACACTGGGGTGGGTTTCCAGTTCCTTCTCCAATGCATGCATGCATGCATGCATGCTAAGTCGCTTCACTCGTGTCCGACTCTGTGTGACCCTATGGACAGCAGCCCACCACACTCCTCTGTTCATGGGATTCTCTAGGCAAGAATACTAGAGTGGGTTGACATTTCCTTCTCCGCCACTACCACATAGGGGGTTATATAAACCGATGACATGGTATATTGGAAAGGTTCCAAGGCTGGATGTGGGCTTTCATTGTAGCTCAGATGGTAAAGAATCTGCCTGCAGTGCAGGAGACTTGGGTTCTATTCTTGGGTTGGGAAGATCCCTTGGAGAAGGGAAATGACAACCTACTCCAGTATTCTTGCCTGGAAATCCCATGGACAGAGGAGTCTGGTGGGCTACATCCATGGGGGTCTCAACAGTTGGACACAACTTAGTGACTAAATCACCACGAAGGCTGGATGTGGTGTACAGAAGTTCTCCAATAGATGCTTTCTCTTTTTTTCTCTCAAAATGCCGAGCATCTAGTACATCATCTTTGCCCAAGTAATCTTGGGGGTTCTTGCCCCAGAAAAAAGCAAGCCAAATTTGTGTGAGAATCTTAAAGACTTCTTCAAGAAGATGAGTTTCTCTTAGCCAAATGGGCTTGAGCAACAGACAATTCACTGTTACTTTCATCCCCCAGCTGTAGACCTGTTCTTGTAACAGTAGCTGAAGGGTGGAGCCACTAACCCCTCCTTAAATCCATCAGAGAACAGGTTTGAGAACTGGTAAAAAATGAGCACCAGTACATGTACATGTAGCTCAAGCAGTAAAGAATCTGTCTGCAGTGCAGGAGACCTGGGTTTGATCCCTGGGTTGGGAAGATCCCCTGGAGAAGGGAATGGCAACCCACTCCAGTATTTTTGTCTAGAGAATCCCATGGACAGAGGAGCCTGGAGGGCTACAGTCCATAGGGTCACAAAGAGTTGGACTCGACTGAGTGACTAACAGTTTCACTTTTCATTTCATGCATACATGTTATGTGAGTTCTACTTCATTGAAGGTCAACTTGCAGGTAACAGTTCTCAGCAAGCCTAAGGATGGTATCAGATAGGAGTATTTGCCTGGTATGGCTTCTCAGAAACCCACACATCCTAATGAAAGACACTTTTATCTACCTTCCTGACCCTCAGCCACATCAACCCAAAACTCAGTATGGTTACTTCATGGTTGCAGTAGCATTGCACTGCTGTTTTAGTCATGGCTATAAAATAATCATTAGGAGTCACATGAGTGCATGTATAATAATACCTCACATTCCAGCCATAAAACCTAGAAGAAACTGAACATGTCCTGCTTGGCTGTGACCTTCCCAGGCCTGCAGTGTTAGTACTGCCAGAGCCTGGAGCTCAGGGGTTTGCATGTGTGAACTCCTGTACATTCCAGTGGGATGCCTGAAGAGCTTATACCATCTGCATTGCAGGCAACTACATTTCCCACATTCCCTTGACAACCGGCTTTCAAGTAGATATGACCAGTGGTGGAAGACTGGAGGGCAGGACAAACCAGAGTATTTCTCCTCGTTTTTGCTTCCAAAGAGGATTTCAACACTGGCTGCTTGTGTTTGCTTGCTTGTTTATGCAGTTTCAAGCCCATTCTCTGGGTTCCCAGCTCCTGCAGAACAGCCCCTGCCACAGTGCTAACTCTCACCCAGTGGCTTCAGGTTCTGGCTCTAGTAATATATATCCTCCCTGTGTCCCTTCAGCCCTAGGGATGGTGGCAGCTTTCTGCTTTTGCTAATATCTGAGTTGCTTCATCATCCTCCCTTTGACTTTTTAGCTCTCTCATTACCTATGCTACCAGTTCCCTATGTTAAGTTGATTCTATTTAAAATGCTATGGGTAGAGTCTGTTTTCCTGATGAGTTTCTCATTGCTCCATCTCCTTCAGTCAGCACTATTTTACCTTCATGTTGAACCTAAGTCTCTCACGTAGGGTCTCTCCTCTAGCAGGACCTCCACTTGGAAACTGGGCAATGGTTTCTCCAGCTCTCAGGTTTCCCTGAACATATCCTGTATTTCACTTACTTCTATGGGCTTTTGAACCCATGAAGGGGACAGAGTATTTTTCATTTCTTGGTGAACTATTTGATATAAACACCAGTCAAATTTCTTCAGATTGTCTTTGGCCCCCCACTCATTGGTTAAACTAATTTCTTTTAGAGTCCAAAAATGGCTGTAAGTTCACTATCTCTTCTCCCTCTTTCTTTGGTCTATGATATAAATTCTATGTTATCCTAGACTTTGCTGTTGGGAGACAAGCGTTTAATAAACACAAACATAAAACCAAGCTAACAAGCACTGGGGACCCCGCAGATCCTTCCATTAAAGTGACTGGCAGCTGCATCCAGTTCCTAGGGACAGCCATGGTCCAGGATGTCAGCAGTGTCTCATGATGGGAGTATGGGTCTGCTATGATTGCTCGTGGCATGATGTCTTTCCCAACCAGGCTCTGCAGCATAATTTAAACATGATCCCTGAAAGAGTAGCTTCTGAACTTGGTTCTCTGACTTTCCTAGAGATTTTATGAGCTACCCATATAATTTTTTCCCTCTAAATCCTTAAACATTTGCTTCTGATGCATATAACTAAATAATAGGTATAGACATTGGAACCATGTACAATGTTTTCTGATTCACAAAATCATGCATTTAGCTGTGTTCAGGTGCACTCTAATCTGATATGCTCTCAAAATAGGTCCACAAGGTCTGAGTTTCATGTAAATATTCACAAAAGGTCCTATAGTACTTAGATGATCGATAAGATCTGCTCTTTGAATGCTAGTAGCTCTTTATCCTCAGCTGAGCTCAGTGGGCTCCGTAGTTAAATGGCCATGGTGGCAGGAATTGATATACTAGCTCAATTATATGAACTTCTTCACCAGGGCTCTCCCAATATCACCAGCTTGCCAGCTCGGGTGACCAACCATGACTTTCCCAACTGATAGCACTCCAAGGAGGCTAGTTCATTCATCTAATGGTAGGTTCATAGCATTTGAGTCCTTCCTTTGTGGAGAGATAAGCAACATGTCCTTGCTAAAAGAGAGAAGATTTAGATTTACTTCTCTTCCCTTAATGCTTCTGCCAAAACCATAATCTGCAGGTATTCTGAATGCCTTTTTCACTGTCACAGTATCTTACTCAATGTTGCTTCTCAATAAGAACCTTACCTGTTAGGAGAGGAAGACAATGTGCTGATGCCCATGGAAATTTGCGATCTTGTCTTAATCTCTGTTTTGGAAGCAGCTGGCTTTATAAAACAGTGGAATGACTGAAGTAAGAATCAGTCATGGTGCCAACTGAAACTCAATGTCTTGAAGAACTGATACTGATATCTACTTGTGTTTGACAGATGGTGCAGGCTCTTGCAGAAAAAATGGATCCAGAGACCAAGGTGAGAAATGGGAATGTCACTTCTCACAGTTACATTTTATATCATACCTTTGACTTTGGGTAATGCTCATATATGGGCTTTAATACTTGCAGAAGAAACGCTTCCACCAGAGGAAACAACAGAGACTGCTACCCTGCCACCCCAGGTTCTTTTTAACACCAGGGTTGGGCTTTCTTGGGCTTTCTTGGTGGCTCAGACAGTAAAGAATCTGCCTGCAACACAGGAGGCCTGGGTTCGATCCTTGGGCCAGAAAGATTCCCTGAATGAAGGAAACAGCTATCCACTCCAGCATTCTTGCCTGGAGAATTCCATGGACAGAGGAGTCTGGTGGGCTACAATCCATAGTGCTGCAAAGAGTTGGACATGACTGAGCGACTAATGCTTTCACTTTCGGGGAAAATACAGGCTATAGTCCATCCTGGTTATCGAAGGTTCTGAAACATAGCATAGTCAGAGGAGAATATGATAAAATTCAAAGGAACCTCCTAGGTCTGCCCTATCCAGGCATAAATTAAGGGAGGGGGTCTATAGAAATTCTTTATAACCAGGGACCCCTGAAAGCTCAGATCTCTCTGGAATAAAGTTTTGGGTCACTCCATGGTTGGAACACTGGCCATCTGAAGAGAAATTAAAGCAAACATAGGGTAAGTAGTGAGAGTGGAAATAATAAAACTTCAGTGTGGCCTTCAAGTCATGGTTTGAAAATGGACATGAAAAAAGCAGGAAGTATCTACACTTGCAAGAACATAAAGGAAACTTCCAAAGCTTGTAACTTCTGGGATCCTTGATTTTATCTCATGTTTATAGTGTTCCCCAAATTGTAGCTTAATATCTCAGTGTTGGACGCATATCTAAGTATAGTTTTAAAAAACAAAAAGCAATTGATTGACAGATTTTTGATTGATGCCTAATTGAGGCTTTTACTGAAATTTAGGTGAGCCAGTATGTGTATATATTTGAATATCTTTACCTCTATTTCAAACTTTTAGTAAAAGTACACTAGTTCTAATCTTTTCTTTGATTGATCCCATGACTCTGCAGTGTGAATAAGTGTCGTACAGTTTCACGGAAAATCCACTTTTGATTATGCAACTTCAACTCCATTTCAAAGAAGGCAAAGAGCAGAACCCCTGTCCTCTTCAGGCCTCTTCTAGCCCAACCTCTGTGGAAGGAGAGGTGCCACCAGAGACCGTTCAATAAAGTGGGCAATCAATCAACCAATTACATCTTTGCAATGACGCTCTAATAAAAACTCTGGACTCCAAGGCTGAGTTCCCCAAGTTGGCAATATTCTGTATTGTCACACTAATGCCAGGGGAAGGGGACATGCCTGAATCCTCAGGACAACAGAAGCTTTGCATTTGGAATCCTCCTAAACACTGCCCTTTGTGAATTTTCCTTTTGTTGCTTCTAACCCTTCCCTATAGTAAATCATGACCATATGTATAATAGCTTTCAGTGAGTTCTGTGAATCTTCCCAGTGAATGGTTAAACCTGGGGTAGTTTGAGGAATCCCCTAAACCAGCAGCTAGTGTGAGAAGTAAGGGCAGCTGGGGAGACTGTGCCTTGATACTGCAGTTTGGCTGACTCCAGTAATGACACCCCTCATTCCTCCTCTTTCAAGAGCTTGAAACATGATTGGAATCATAACTTTATATTATCACAGTTTAGGAGAGACAGAGCTGACCTTTGCTTGTGTTCTGATTTATTTTTCTGCCTACTCTGCTGGCTTCATTTCTACAGCCTTTTTCTACTTTTAGTTTCTCTCTTCCTAATGTCCCTCACCATGTACTCAACTTCCTAATGTCCCTCACCATGTACTCAACCTTACCCAACTCTAGGACTTCAGGAAGAAAGGTGGGCTACATGGCGGATTTATGTTGATGTGTAGCAAAACCAATACAATATTGTAAAGTAAAAATAATAATAATAATTTTTAAAAAGAAAAAAAAAAGAATATATAAATTACACACACAAAAAGAAAGATGGGCTAGAGAGGAAGAGCCACTTCTCCGCTGGTGCAGCCCACATTAAGGTCCTCTAAAGGTCTCTGGCCTCCTGGAACCCAGTGATGACCCTTGGCCAGTGCTTTTCAAACTTCAAACTTCCCCTTCTCCACATCAGATATGGACTTTGTGCTGCCACAGCAGGTCATTCTGTGTCTGGGGACACTGGCTTTCTTTTGCATTAAAAACTTCTTCTACCCATTATCAGTACTTCCTAAAGTTGCTTAACCAGGTGTTTCATAACCCCAAGTGATCCTAAGGTTCTTGTTAAATATTCAGGTTCTCTGTGTATCTCATGGAGATTTCAATTGTAGGTCTGAATTTTGACTCAGAGTCTGTGTTCTTTTAATATACCTCCAGGCTTCTCTGTCTAAGGATTTTCCAGGCAAGAATACTGGAGTGGGTTGTTATCCCCTTCTCCAGCAGATCTTCCCAACCCAGGGATCAAACCCAGGTCTCCTGCATTGTAGGCAGGTTCTTTACCAGCAGAGCTACTAGGGAAGCCCAATATAAATAAGTACCTAGTTATTCTTTATGATCACCAACCTTATCCATGGGCTTGGACTTCTGCTTCATATCTACTGTTAACTTTCAAGGACCATCAAAAGCATTTTCCTGTCCCTACTAATGTAGGGAAGCAAACCTGAGCCTGTCTGTATGCCCTCTGTGCTGGAGGAGTCCTGCCTTCGTCCTGGCCCCAGGGCTGGCATTTCTCCTACCTGGCATTGTTATGGCCGGCTCTCCTCTCTGGCACTAGGATCCTTCCTGTGCCCTATCCCAGTGTCTGTAGTCTTGCCACACATAGATGGATGGATATCTAATATGATGACCAGCTCTACAAACAGCTTCATTTAACTCAATAAACATTTACTGACTTGAGTTATGTCCCAGGCACTGTGCTAGGTCCTGGCAAGATGAAAAAAGGAAAATACTCATAGTTTAAAGGGTGTGACAGACACATAAAGAAACAGCCATAATATCGTGTGATAAATGCTTCAGCAGAAGCATGTACCAAGTGCTATGGAAACTCAGACGGGGGAGTAATTAATTCCTCCTGGGAAGGGTCAGGAAAAGTCACAGGGAAGAGTTTACATTTGGAAGGTGACCGAAAGTTCTCTCAGAGGTCAGGGAGAGGGGAGGGCATTCCAGGCAGAGAGCGAAGCCAAATCAAAGCCAAGGAGAGTGAGACTGCTCGCTGTACTCAGGCAGCTTGGATGAAGTAGTTTCATGGACCAAGAGCAGTGCTTTTTCCAAGTGTGGTTCTCAGGCCATCTGCACTGTAATTCCCCTACATGCCTATTGAAAATGCACATTCAAGGACCCCACCTCACAGTGAGTGATTTAGAGTCTTAGGGGTGGGGGCCTAAGCAAACTTTATTAACAGCCGCACTAGATGATTTTATTTTTAAAATTTTGGTCCTTGCCAATCAAATAGGTGAAAAGATGCTATTGCACATAGTGTTTCTTTGGGTTTTTTTAAGATCCGCTGGATCTCCATTGTGTGTGTATGGGGGCTGGGGTGGGTTTTTCTCTAGTTTTGCTGTGCGGGGTCAGTAGTTGTGGTGTGCCACCTTAGTTGCCTGTGGGATCTCAGTTCCCTGACCAGGGATTGAACCCATGTTCCCTGCGTTGGAAGGCAGATACTTAACCATTAGACTACCAGGGAAGTCCCCAAAAGATGATTCTTAAACCAGTGAAAGCAGCGATTCTTTACTTTGGTGCATTATAATCATGGGGCAGGGAAGGGAAGCTTTAAAAACTCCTGGTGCCTGAGTATCACCGTCAGTGAGTCTCATATAATGGGCCTGGGATGTGGCCTGGGCATCTGAATTTTTAAAGTTCCCTGGTGATTCTAATTGGAGAACTCCTGTACCCAGCTTCAGAATCACAGAACCACAGAACCAGAGTTTCAGACAGTCAAGCAGGCACATGAACAACTACAAATTATGATGAAGATGCAAAAAGTTTACGAAGGGCTTCCCATGCCAGGCTGAGGAGTTTGGTTTTGATTTAGTAGGAGATGGAGAGAGAATGGGTGTGGTGGCACCTACAAGCTCATACTTCTGTTTAGCTCTTATGAAATGGTAGTTTTCGGAAACATGACCCAATCTGCTTTGTACTTCCTTTGTGTTCGGGAAGAGATGTTCTCCAGGAAGCTTGTCTGCATAAAGTGTCTCAGCTGACTCCTCAGGAAAACTGTTCTTTCCTGATATCTGGGCACTGAGTATTCCTGTTACTTTCTTCAGAGATGCATTAGACATTTATCCTGTGCCTATGGTTGAAAAATCCCCATCTGTACCACCGGCTAATTCTGAGCCATGACAAATTCGAGGAGGCAAGACTACAGGCAGATTGGTAGTAGGGATTATACATCCACATAGTCTCGGTTAGGCTCAGAAGTTAAAGGTAAAACTTCAACCAAGTCCCTGAGTTTCATGAATGGAAAAAAGTATGTTGTGTGGGTTATGGTGCCTTTAGTGTGTAGAGGAGAAGCTTGCAATGGATCACAGTGGCATAGAAGAGGGAGAGGTCCCAGGTGAGAGAGAAAGTCTAGGAAAACAGCCAGTCACCACCCCAGGCTGAGGTCCAGGGACCTTAGTGGACCAATTTGATCAAAATAGAATCAGACATTTTGTGAACAAAGGCATGAAGAAAAAGGAAAGGAGGTCAGATGTCCAGTCAGGAACCACCTGAGGGTCCTACCTAGCAAGCAGTCATGCAGACACTCAATGAAAGTCTCTCCCTCTTATAATCTCGGTTTTCTTTTCTCTTCTTCATCTGTCTCTGCTCTTCTTGAACCCTCTGCATCTTCAGTATTATCAACAGTACTCCTGGGGACAACCACCAAAATTCACAACACTCCAAAGTTTTTTTCATGAGCCTGTGAGTCACAGCCCTTGTTGAATCCCAGAGTGAGCCGAGAAAAAATGTGGGCAGTTCTTTGGTCCAACCCTTTCAATTTGTAAATGAAGAAACAGAGGCTTGGAGAGGCGAAGTGACTGCCCAGAGAGATGAAGATCCCATAGCTAGTCAGTGGTAGAATGATGACAGACTCGTGTCCCTGGCTTACTCTCTGAGCCTGTGTCTACTTGACTAAGCTGTTGTCACTGTGGTGAATTCTTGTGCTCTGCATGCTCTGAGTGGTGAATTTCACATCCATCATGCTTAGTTCCTACAGCCACTTTGTAAGAAGTCTATAGTGATTAGTTCCTCATGTTTGCGGAATCAAATGAGGAGAATAGAACTTTGCTTAAAGACACAAGTTTTTTCAAAAAGGAAGTAGAAGTTTATAAAATAGGGAATTTCAGTTTCACATATTGTTAAGGCATATGATCAGAATTTTCATATAGTAGATTCCAGAATTGCAGCTTACCATTATCATGATTTAGAGTCCCAGAAACCCCACCCTGGGATGAGGAGAGACTTTAATAATTCTGTGGTCAAGGGCGGGAAAGGACATTAAGTGGTTCTGTTACTTTGGCACTTTGAACTTTGTCTTGCTCCCTTTTCTGAGTCTTCTGATTTTGTCTGCTGGTGCTCTCATACTAGGTTGTGGGAAATGAGCTCATTACTTCCCTCACCAAGCAATACAATGACACCTTTGGCTTTATAGAACCAGGGAGCCCAATGTGGTGTCTGACTCAGTACCTGGCACATAGCAGGCACTCAAGGGATATTTGTTGACCTGAGTTGAGATGAAGTCAGAGGAGCTGCACTGAATTACTATCAGGGCAACCTTAGGCAAGTCATTTCCATTCTCTAAGCTCATTCTTTTCTCCTATAAAATAACAGACAAGAACCAGACAACCTCTAATGTTCCTTCCCGCTCAGAGATATGTTTTGGCATCCCTTTTTCAAAAAATCCCAGAAATTTGGACCTAGGAGTGACTTTGAAGGTCAATTAGCTCAACCCACAGTTGTTCAAGACAGAACCAGACTATTCAAAGAAGTAGAGATTTGGCAACTCTGTGGTTTGTGTAATAGTGAAAGTCAGCCAGGAAGAATAATTCAGATTAAAAATCATTTGAGGGCCAGAATTATTCTCTTTTGCTCAATATCCATCAAGTTAATGAGAAATAGTTAAGTCTCTGCTTTGGTTTTCTTCTTTATCTTTTATTACTGTATAACTTACAGCAAAAAGCACAGATCTTAAATGTACAGCTAAATGAATCTTTTACATAGGTATCCATCCACACAACTACCTCCCTCATTAAGACACAGAACATTTCAACACCCAGAGAAACTTCCTCATGCCCCCTTTCAGTCATACCCTCTTCTAAGGATTAAAGATCTAGTTTCTACCACCATCGTTTGGTTTTGCCTAGTTTTGAACTTCATATGAACAGAATCACATAATATATAGCTTATTATGTCTGACTCTTTCACTTAACATTTTATCTGAGATTTATCCATGTTGTTTCATATGCCAGTAGATGCTTTTTATTTTTAATTGCTATATGTGAATTGTACGAGTGTATCACACTATATGGGCTTCGCTAGTAGCTCAGCTGGTAAAGAATCTGCCTGCAATGCGGGAGACCCCAGTTCAATCCCTGGTTCAGAAGTTCCCCTGGATAAGGGATAATCCATCCACTCCAGTATTCTTGGGCTTCCCTGGTGGCTCAGATGGTAAAGAATCCACCAGCAATGTGGGAGACATGAGACGTGGGTTTGATCCCTGGGTTGGGAAGATCCCCTGGAGGAGGGCATGACAACCCACTCCATATTCTTGCCTGGAGACTCCCCATGGACAGAGGAGCCTGGCAGTCTAGAGTCCATGGGGTTGCAAAGAGTCAGACACGACTGAGCAACTAAGCACAGCAAAGCACATCACACTGTGTAACGATGACAACTTAAGAATTCACCAGTGCAGAATATTAGCTATTTCCTAAGAGAAAAAGTTGGGAGAAATATCAATAACCTCAGATATGCAGATGACACCATCCTTATGGAAGAAAGTGAAGAAAAACTAAAGAGCCTCTTGATGAAAGTGAAAGAGGAGAGTGAAAAATTTGGCTTAAAACTCAATATTCAGAAAACGAAGATCATGGCATCTGGTCCCATCACTTCATGGCAAATAGATGAGGAAACAGTGGCAGACTTTATTACTTTGGGCTCCAAAATCACTGCAGATGGTGACTGCAGCCATGAAATTAAAAGATGCTACTTTTTGGAAGGAAAGTTATGACCAACCTAGACAACATATTAAAAAGCAGAGACATTACTTTGCCAACAAAGGTCCATCTAGTCAGGGCTATGGTTTTTCCAGTAGTTATGTATAGATGTGAGAGTTGGACTGTGAAGAAAGCTGAGTGCTGAAGAATTGATGCTTTTGAACTGTGGTGTTGGAGAAGACTTTTGAGAGTCCCTTGGACTGCAAGGAGATCCACCCAGTCCATCCTAAAGGAGTTCTGAATGTTCATTGGAAAGATTGATGTTGAAGCTGAAACTCCAATACTTTGGCCACCTGATGCAAAGAACTGACACATTTGAAAAGATCCTGATGCTGGGAAAGATCGAAGGCAGGAGGATGAGGTGGTTGGGTGGCATCACTGACTCAATGGACATGAGTTTGGGTAAACTCCAGGAGTTGGTGATGGAGAGGGAGACCTTGAGTGCTGCAGTCCATGAGGTTGCAAAGAGTTGGACACTGCTGAGCAACTGAACTGAACTGAACTGAGGAGGAAAAGTCAGAAAACTAGAGTTCTAATCAAGCTACCACTAAGTGGCTAAGTGAACTTTCTGGACCAGTTTTCCTCATTTGTGGATGAAAAAGTTGAACTAAAGCCATTTTTCCAACCTAAAGTTCAACAAATAATGTACTAATCACACACTCAATAAGCAATTGGAAGAGAGTAACAATCTCATATCTGTCAATGAAATCATAACAGCAATGTATAAGGATAGGGCAAGAGGGAGGAGGGAGGCAAGGGATATATGTATACCTATGCTGATCTGTGTTGATGTATGGCAGAAACCAAGACAATATTGTAATTATCCTTCAATTAAAAATAAATAAAAGAACATATAAGGGAGTCCTATAAATCAGTAAGCACAAAAGATATACAGCTCAACTAAGAACAGGAAATTGCTGTGTGTGTGTATGTGTTACTGTTGTTACAATGGTGGAGAAATTTGTTGAATGGGAAATCTTGAGGTACTATGATGATGTAAAAACTGTTTATACACTCAGAAACATTTGTTATCTACATGCTGCAGAGGCTGATTTGTAAAAAAAAAAAAAAATCCTTTTGTATTGTTTTCTGTAAGGGAGACACCATGTTTAATGTTAAAGAATGCATGAAATGTACATAAAAGGCTTCATAAACTGTACAGCTTTCTGCGAATGAAAGGCATTATTATTATTCCCAGATACAACATGAATGCAGCTGACATCAACCGCCATTCATCCCGGTTGCAGGTGTAATGACCAACACGAGTATTTTTCTTTGTTCCTTTGCCATGGCCATGGGAGAACGTCTGAACCCAACACACAAATAACAGCTGTGATTTTAATGGAGACTTCTGAGAGGATAAGCAAGGTGTACATGGAACGCACAGCAACAGATAGATTTTCACTTGGGCAGCCACATTATTATTTTCGCAGACTTTGAGAAGGGAAAGTTTTAACAGACCTCTTGGAAGCGACCCTTGTTTTCCCCCCACCTGTTCACAGTTACTGTCACAGAATGCGTCATCTCTCTCCCACGCGCACAGTGGGAAACAACTTTGCCATTCAGAGCAAAGGCAGTGTTTTGCTGTGTCAGGGATGTGGGAGTCTGCATATGGTTCATTGTCCATTTCTCGATTAGGCTCCCTCCCCGAGCACTGGAGTTTCCTACCCAGAGAGCCTACCTTGGATCCTTATCTTTTCAGCAGAAATAAGTCAGTGTGAGAGGCGATAGCAAACCAGAATTTTGCCAGAATGCTTGTGGTCTCTGCCTTGCCCTTTTGAAAAATATTTTGCAACTCTGGTTTTGCCTTAGCTGGACGGGAAATCATCCCAACAACGTAATCAGCCCAGATTGGTCAACCAAAGGGAATGCGGTTATTTGTTCACATGTGCTGCCTGTATCTTCTTGGACCAAGTGGTCCCTGAGCTCTGCCCCTCAACTGGGGTGTCTAACTATTGGTACTCTCTTTCCAGCATTATGCACAGATGTGTTTCAGACTTTATTTGCCCATGAACATTTCCCCTGTGATGGATTTAGCAGCTCTGAGGTAACATACACACACACACCCCTAATCTAAATACTGTAGTCATACACACTGCTATACTTAAAATGGATAATCAACAAGGTCTTACTGTATAAAAAGGAAACTCTGCTCAATGTTATGTGGCAGCTTGGATGGGAGGGGAGTTTGAAGGAAAATGGATACATGTATAAGTATGGCTGAGTCCCTTTGCTGTCCACCTGAATCTATCACAACATTGTTAATTGGCTATATTTAATACAAAATAAAAAGTTAAAAGATACTATAGTTGTGGGGGTCTTTCCTGGTGGATCAGATGACTAAGAATCAGACTGCAAGGCAGGAGACCTGGGTTTGAACCATGGATCAGGAAGATCCCTTGGAGAAGGGAATGGCTACCCACTCCAGTATTCTTGCCTGGAGGATTCCATGGACAGAGGAGCCTGATGGAGTTGTAGTGAGTTGGACAAAGTTGTAGAGTGTAAAGGATCTCAGAGTCTAGAAAACCTTGGTTTGGATCCTGAACTTCTTATTACACCCGATGATAGGCCTCGGCTGCCTTATCTGTGAAATGGGAATTAAAAATACTTCCCTTGTTTCCAGGATTCTTGTAACATCAAAGGACGCAGTACATGTACAGCTTTCCAGCGAGGTCTGGTCCATAGTAATTGTCTCATAAACAGTGATTGAGATGAGTTTTTCTGTAAATGTTGCTTCTGAGACTGTCACCCAGGACTCATTTGAAAAGACAGAAGTGGCCAGCCCAAGTTTCGCAGTAAATTAATGGCAGGTGCAGGACAAAAGCTAAGGCTCTTTTCCACTCCAAAGCAAAGGGAGCTATGTCCAAGAATTGCTTCTGCAGGTTTGGGGAGGAGACAAAACAAAACAAAATGGGTTGAAATACACACTTCAATGAGATGAGTTATTAAGCTTTGGTGATTTCTTAAACTTAGTGGCCTGTAGTTGACTGTCTTGAAAGAGAAGTTTTTTGTTTTGTTTTTGAAATACTAATCTCTCTTTAAGTTTCAGTATGTTTTCCCTAATACAGCCAGTAGTCTGTATTACTTTGAGGAGAGCTAGGATTGTTAGACCAGGAAAGCAAAAAGGAAGAAACTGGTAGGTTTCTAGTAGGCTGCACAGCTTACAACAGAAGTGTGGATTTCAGTGCCAAAGCTTTTGATTTTGAAGAACCAGGTTTTAAGAGAGGAAGGTCACTGAGAATCTGAGATAAAGGTTCTCAAGGAAGCAGGCTATGGAATCTATGACATAAAATTTGGTGACATAGAGAATAGGGAAAGAACCAGGTTACTGGGCCCTGAGCCCACTCTCTGAACTGGCAGGTGGTGATCTGGTTAGCTGATTAGGAAAGGGAGAAGTGATGTGGTAGGCTGAGATTTGGGATGAGCCAGCCGTACCTGAGGGGACCAGGTAGAAGGGAGCTGGTGGGCAGACATGGGTGGGGTGTCCTCCAGACTGTGCATGGCCATTTAAGGAGGGCCATGTTGGCTGTTTCTTTAAGTCTTTTCTGTTAAGGACCTTTTGTATAAATAGCTGCCTGCATGGCACTCATGTATTGTCATCAGAAGTGATACCCCACAATTTCCCAAAATTTTGTTAAACTCCATGTGAGCTACCTATTTGGACATGACTCTTTTTAAAGACCAAGGATACTAATAAAAGGCTGTGAAGCACAGGCACATAGTCCCTAGAAGATGGATGGAGATGTGGTGGGGAAACCCCAAGCACTCATCCCCAACCATCTTTGTTAGATTTAATTTCTGTCCATGGAATTCTCTAGGCAAGAATACTAGAGTGAGTAGCCACTGCTTCTCTAGGGGATCTTCTCAACCTAGGGATCAAACCTGGATCTCCTGCATTGCACGTATATCCTTCACCATCTGAGCCACCAGGGAAGCCTCAGTTATTAGGATTGTGGTCTCTGGAGTCAGGTTGATTGCTTTATATCCTGGTTCAATTTCCTGATTAGTTGGGAAATTTTGAAGAAATTTATGCAACTCTTGGCTTCCTCATCTGCTAGAGGACATAATCACAATGTCTGCTACATAGGTCTGCAGTGATCAAATGAATTAATACACACAGGAGGCTTGGTTAGAACAATGCCTTATACATAATAGGGTTCAATAATTGTCACTGACAGTTGTTCTTACTGTCCATGTTTAGCCACATCAGGGCAAGTGTGTGTGTGTGTGTGTTAAAGAGCTGGCAAACTCTGACAGCATTTTATAGTAATCAAGAGAGAAGTTACATTTTAACTCTCTTGACTTTATGGGGTTGTTCCCTTGATTTTCTGTGCATTCACTGTATATACTTTCAAGAAATATTGGGTTGGCCAAAAGGTTCATTTGGGTTTTTCTGTATGATGGTATGGAAGAACCTGAAGGCACTTTTTATCCAATCCAATATGTATTGAGCCCTTTCTATATGCCTGTCAGGCACTATGAAGGTGCTAAGGATAAAATGATGTATCCTTCACATATCCTTGTCCTCCTGTAATTTGTAACCCCAACTATTCTCTTTCAGGAACCCTTTTCCCTTCATCTGATCTGGGGGCCAGGGCAAGTTTCTTGAGCACATTCCCTAGTGCTGGCAATCTGGGGTCCTGCAACAGGCCATAAAATGCATGGTATATGGGTTTAATAATGTCAAGGGAAATTTTCAGTTAATCCCTTGGACTGTGGGTACACTCAGGATTCAAAGGCCAGACCAAAACGGCACGAAGAGAAACAGAGAACTGGTAATTATCTGGTGAATTTGGGTCATGTGGAAAGCCAAACCAAATTACTTAAGCCAAGGAAAAAATGATTTTTTTTTCTCCTCGCATGAATTAGTCGTTTTGGTAAGATTTTGCTGGGGTCTCCCTTCCCCTTTTTACTTTATTCCACCAGATATTTCCTAGAAACCGACTCACTGTGGGAAAAATATAAAGACAGGATTTAGAGGGAAATGACCACCATCCATTCATGGGAACCCTGGTTTTATTTCCAGTGCATTTGTAGATAGGAAGATTGAAGCAGGATTCTTGGTTGGACTAAGCTCTAAGTTGGCAGTGCTATCATAAACCCAGTCAACTGTTAGGTGCTCAGATTTGGAACTAAATCTGACAGCTTCTCTGAATTTGTGAAACAAATGTTTTGAGTTAGATGCTCTCTTATGTCTCTTTTANCCTAAAGGAGTTCTGAATGTTCATTGGAAAGATTGATGTTGAAGCTGAAACTCCAATACTTTGGCCACCTGATGCAAAGAACTGACACATTTGAAAAGATCCTGATGCTGGGAAAGATCGAAGGCAGGAGGATGAGGTGGTTGGGTGGCATCACTGACTCAATGGACATGAGTTTGGGTAAACTCCAGGAGTTGGTGATGGAGAGGGAGACCTTGAGTGCTGCAGTCCATGAGGTTGCAAAGAGTTGGACACTGCTGAGCAACTGAACTGAACTGAACTGAGGAGGAAAAGTCAGAAAACTAGAGTTCTAATCAAGCTACCACTAAGTGGCTAAGTGAACTTTCTGGACCAGTTTTCCTCATTTGTGGATGAAAAAGTTGAACTAAAGCCATTTTTCCAACCTAAAGTTCAACAAATAATGTACTAATCACACACTCAATAAGCAATTGGAAGAGAGTAACAATCTCATATCTGTCAATGAAATCATAACAGCAATGTATAAGGATAGGGCAAGAGGGAGGAGGGAGGCAAGGGATATATGTATACCTATGCTGATCTGTGTTGATGTATGGCAGAAACCAAGACAATATTGTAATTATCCTTCAATTAAAAATAAATAAAAGAACATATAAGGGAGTCCTATAAATCAGTAAGCACAAAAGATATACAGCTCAACTAAGAACAGGAAATTGCTGTGTGTGTGTATGTGTTACTGTTGTTACAATGGTGGAGAAATTTGTTGAATGGGAAATCTTGAGGTACTATGATGATGTAAAAACTGTTTATACACTCAGAAACATTTGTTATCTACATGCTGCAGAGGCTGATTTGTAAAAAAAAAAAAAAATCCTTTTGTATTGTTTTCTGTAAGGGAGACACCATGTTTAATGTTAAAGAATGCATGAAATGTACATAAAAGGCTTCATAAACTGTACAGCTTTCTGCGAATGAAAGGCATTATTATTATTCCCAGATACAACATGAATGCAGCTGACATCAACCGCCATTCATCCCGGTTGCAGGTGTAATGACCAACACGAGTATTTTTCTTTGTTCCTTTGCCATGGCCATGGGAGAACGTCTGAACCCAACACACAAATAACAGCTGTGATTTTAATGGAGACTTCTGAGAGGATAAGCAAGGTGTACATGGAACGCACAGCAACAGATAGATTTTCACTTGGGCAGCCACATTATTATTTTCGCAGACTTTGAGAAGGGAAAGTTTTAACAGACCTCTTGGAAGCGACCCTTGTTTTCCCCCCACCTGTTCACAGTTACTGTCACAGAATGCGTCATCTCTCTCCCACGCGCACAGTGGGAAACAACTTTGCCATTCAGAGCAAAGGCAGTGTTTTGCTGTGTCAGGGATGTGGGAGTCTGCATATGGTTCATTGTCCATTTCTCGATTAGGCTCCCTCCCCGAGCACTGGAGTTTCCTACCCAGAGAGCCTACCTTGGATCCTTATCTTTTCAGCAGAAATAAGTCAGTGTGAGAGGCGATAGCAAACCAGAATTTTGCCAGAATGCTTGTGGTCTCTGCCTTGCCCTTTTGAAAAATATTTTGCAACTCTGGTTTTGCCTTAGCTGGACGGGAAATCATCCCAACAACGTAATCAGCCCAGATTGGTCAACCAAAGGGAATGCGGTTATTTGTTCACATGTGCTGCCTGTATCTTCTTGGACCAAGTGGTCCCTGAGCTCTGCCCCTCAACTGGGGTGTCTAACTATTGGTACTCTCTTTCCAGCATTATGCACAGATGTGTTTCAGACTTTATTTGCCCATGAACATTTCCCCTGTGATGGATTTAGCAGCTCTGAGGTAACATACACACACACACCCCTAATCTAAATACTGTAGTCATACACACTGCTATACTTAAAATGGATAATCAACAAGGTCTTACTGTATAAAAAGGAAACTCTGCTCAATGTTATGTGGCAGCTTGGATGGGAGGGGAGTTTGAAGGAAAATGGATACATGTATAAGTATGGCTGAGTCCCTTTGCTGTCCACCTGAATCTATCACAACATTGTTAATTGGCTATATTTAATACAAAATAAAAAGTTAAAAGATACTATAGTTGTGGGGGTCTTTCCTGGTGGATCAGATGACTAAGAATCAGACTGCAAGGCAGGAGACCTGGGTTTGAACCATGGATCAGGAAGATCCCTTGGAGAAGGGAATGGCTACCCACTCCAGTATTCTTGCCTGGAGGATTCCATGGACAGAGGAGCCTGATGGAGTTGTAGTGAGTTGGACAAAGTTGTAGAGTGTAAAGGATCTCAGAGTCTAGAAAACCTTGGTTTGGATCCTGAACTTCTTATTACACCCGATGATAGGCCTCGGCTGCCTTATCTGTGAAATGGGAATTAAAAATACTTCCCTTGTTTCCAGGATTCTTGTAACATCAAAGGACGCAGTACATGTACAGCTTTCCAGCGAGGTCTGGTCCATAGTAATTGTCTCATAAACAGTGATTGAGATGAGTTTTTCTGTAAATGTTGCTTCTGAGACTGTCACCCAGGACTCATTTGAAAAGACAGAAGTGGCCAGCCCAAGTTTCGCAGTAAATTAATGGCAGGTGCAGGACAAAAGCTAAGGCTCTTTTCCACTCCAAAGCAAAGGGAGCTATGTCCAAGAATTGCTTCTGCAGGTTTGGGGAGGAGACAAAACAAAACAAAATGGGTTGAAATACACACTTCAATGAGATGAGTTATTAAGCTTTGGTGATTTCTTAAACTTAGTGGCCTGTAGTTGACTGTCTTGAAAGAGAAGTTTTTTGTTTTGTTTTTGAAATACTAATCTCTCTTTAAGTTTCAGTATGTTTTCCCTAATACAGCCAGTAGTCTGTATTACTTTGAGGAGAGCTAGGATTGTTAGACCAGGAAAGCAAAAAGGAAGAAACTGGTAGGTTTCTAGTAGGCTGCACAGCTTACAACAGAAGTGTGGATTTCAGTGCCAAAGCTTTTGATTTTGAAGAACCAGGTTTTAAGAGAGGAAGGTCACTGAGAATCTGAGATAAAGGTTCTCAAGGAAGCAGGCTATGGAATCTATGACATAAAATTTGGTGACATAGAGAATAGGGAAAGAACCAGGTTACTGGGCCCTGAGCCCACTCTCTGAACTGGCAGGTGGTGATCTGGTTAGCTGATTAGGAAAGGGAGAAGTGATGTGGTAGGCTGAGATTTGGGATGAGCCAGCCGTACCTGAGGGGACCAGGTAGAAGGGAGCTGGTGGGCAGACATGGGTGGGGTGTCCTCCAGACTGTGCATGGCCATTTAAGGAGGGCCATGTTGGCTGTTTCTTTAAGTCTTTTCTGTTAAGGACCTTTTGTATAAATAGCTGCCTGCATGGCACTCATGTATTGTCATCAGAAGTGATACCCCACAATTTCCCAAAATTTTGTTAAACTCCATGTGAGCTACCTATTTGGACATGACTCTTTTTAAAGACCAAGGATACTAATAAAAGGCTGTGAAGCACAGGCACATAGTCCCTAGAAGATGGATGGAGATGTGGTGGGGAAACCCCAAGCACTCATCCCCAACCATCTTTGTTAGATTTAATTTCTGTCCATGGAATTCTCTAGGCAAGAATACTAGAGTGAGTAGCCACTGCTTCTCTAGGGGATCTTCTCAACCTAGGGATCAAACCTGGATCTCCTGCATTGCACGTATATCCTTCACCATCTGAGCCACCAGGGAAGCCTCAGTTATTAGGATTGTGGTCTCTGGAGTCAGGTTGATTGCTTTATATCCTGGTTCAATTTCCTGATTAGTTGGGAAATTTTGAAGAAATTTATGCAACTCTTGGCTTCCTCATCTGCTAGAGGACATAATCACAATGTCTGCTACATAGGTCTGCAGTGATCAAATGAATTAATACACACAGGAGGCTTGGTTAGAACAATGCCTTATACATAATAGGGTTCAATAATTGTCACTGACAGTTGTTCTTACTGTCCATGTTTAGCCACATCAGGGCAAGTGTGTGTGTGTGTGTGTTAAAGAGCTGGCAAACTCTGACAGCATTTTATAGTAATCAAGAGAGAAGTTACATTTTAACTCTCTTGACTTTATGGGGTTGTTCCCTTGATTTTCTGTGCATTCACTGTATATACTTTCAAGAAATATTGGGTTGGCCAAAAGGTTCATTTGGGTTTTTCTGTATGATGGTATGGAAGAACCTGAAGGCACTTTTTATCCAATCCAATATGTATTGAGCCCTTTCTATATGCCTGTCAGGCACTATGAAGGTGCTAAGGATAAAATGATGTATCCTTCACATATCCTTGTCCTCCTGTAATTTGTAACCCCAACTATTCTCTTTCAGGAACCCTTTTCCCTTCATCTGATCTGGGGGCCAGGGCAAGTTTCTTGAGCACATTCCCTAGTGCTGGCAATCTGGGGTCCTGCAACAGGCCATAAAATGCATGGTATATGGGTTTAATAATGTCAAGGGAAATTTTCAGTTAATCCCTTGGACTGTGGGTACACTCAGGATTCAAAGGCCAGACCAAAACGGCACGAAGAGAAACAGAGAACTGGTAATTATCTGGTGAATTTGGGTCATGTGGAAAGCCAAACCAAATTACTTAAGCCAAGGAAAAAATGATTTTTTTTTCTCCTCGCATGAATTAGTCGTTTTGGTAAGATTTTGCTGGGGTCTCCCTTCCCCTTTTTACTTTATTCCACCAGATATTTCCTAGAAACCGACTCACTGTGGGAAAAATATAAAGACAGGATTTAGAGGGAAATGACCACCATCCATTCATGGGAACCCTGGTTTTATTTCCAGTGCATTTGTAGATAGGAAGATTGAAGCAGGATTCTTGGTTGGACTAAGCTCTAAGTTGGCAGTCCTATCATAAACCCAGTCAACTGTTAGGTGCTCAGATTTGGAACTAAATCTGACAGCTTCTCTGAATTTGTGAAACAAATGTTTTGAGTTAGATGCTCTCTTATGTCTCTTTTAGTTCCAAATTATATTATGAATTTATGTTTTTAAGGCAAAAGTGAATGACAAGAACATGCTTTAATTTTTATGTTTCATTTATTACTCTTTTAATAGAAGGTTTCAATGTAGTCCCCATCCAGGAAATGGTAATGGAAATTGCCTACTTCCAGGTGTAATCTATAAAATCTCATTAAGTAGTATAAAGAGAATTTGTCACTTTGTCACCTAACTGACCTTTCACAATGCTGAGACCCACAGTGATGTGACACCCTCCCCAACTCAGATGAAATGCCCACATATTTTACTGTGTTCTCACCAAGAAAAGCCTTCAGCCAAAATTTCAGCTAGTCCAAGTCAATTTTCAAGCAAAGTGCATAACCAGAAATTGGCACAAACATTTGTGTATCATCCTTTCCATATTCAAAAGCTGTCTGAGATTCATTTGATTAAGCATAAAAATAACTCTGTGAATGTCATTAGGAAGGCTGATGAACATTCCATGTCTGGTCCCTTGAATTTGTATTCTGGAGATGTATTATTAAGTCACCACTAAATAGTTTCTCTTGTAAGAACCTGATCATGCTCTCTAGAGTCTGAAGGAATTATTTTCATATTGAGTTTAGAAGGTTTAATTTTTCTATTTCCACTCAACAGAAAGGAAACAGCTGGTAAATTAAGGAAGGCTGGTATAATTTATTTGGCTATGTGGCCTCCACTGGCTTCTTCAGTTAACAGAGCATCTTTATTCCAATGAGGGTCTCCTCACTGCCAAATCTCCTCATTAAACTGAGTTGTGATTAGAAAAGAATAAATGACATTTTATTTCATATGTGATTCCTTCCAAGCTTCCATACTCCTCTTTAAGTTTTCCTCTTACACAACTTTTCCTTTGCCTGGCATTTCTTCTCCCTGGCAGGTCTTCAACACAGAATGTGCAAAGTTCTTGTCCAGTCCTGTAGATGGCTACTCAAGGCAGCATCTCCTCAGCCCTTCCTTGGGTTCAGTTGTTATCCATTCATTTATTTCTTCCATAAACATTAATTCTTACACACAATATGGCCTTGTGTTCTTTAGATGCAAGCAGTCATCTCTGAGAATCATGTATTGGTTCAGAAATGGAAATATCATTTCACTTCCTCAGATTTATTTCTCTGCCATGTGGTGATGGTCTTTCAAAAGTCAGGAAACACCAAAATATATCTTGCATGTGGTAACGTATGTTCCACATGTGGGCTGATGTTGACTGAAAAAGTGCCACTTGAGGAACTTGTTAAAAATGGGGATTGTAGGATCCTAATTTTCAGAAGTTCTGAAGCAGTTTGGGTAGAGCTCTGAGAATTCTTATGATAGCTGGCTTTGGTGCCTGTACTGTGTAGGGCTAAAGCAATAGAAGTGATTATGAAACAAGAGGACACATTGCGAAAGGATGGTCCTAGAGGGTAGGATGGGAGGGCTTGATGCTTACAGGTGGTGAAGGGAGTGAAAAAGAGAGAAGAGCCTTTATACATATTGTCCTCGGTTCATTTATAAAAACAAAAAGAATGCTTCTCATTTAAGGGATGGAGAAGCTTTCAGAACAGTTTTAATGAAACCATACCAAGGAGTAGTCCCTATGTAATTCTTTGATCTCAAAAACAAAATACCAGTTAGAATACATATTTTTTAAGAAGAATTTATTTTTAATTGAAGAATAGAATGCACACTTTTTGACTGACTGTAAAGGGTTTACTGGAGGTTGAAGAAAGTAAAATTTAATGCTGTATTTAACAAAGACTTTGACCTTATCCTCTAACATATGCTACTGATAGCCACAGACAAGTGGTCACACTGATATCGCTATGTATTTGTAATCCTCACCCTCAAATAGACATTGTCTGCTAATGCATTTCTCTCCTGTATGACCTTCTACCCTCTGCAACAAATAGATATCCCCTAATTACCCACCACAACGAATATATTTTTTACCTTTTATTCCCAGCTCAGAATTCCACCTCCCCTGCCCCTTCTCCCCATCTCACACTGCCCTCAATTTAAATGGTGATCTTGAATCCTACTTCATGGAGAATGTAAACATCATCAGATAGGCACAACTTTTTTCCCTACAAATTTTTAAACCTACCTGAAGCTCCACTTCTTTTTTTATTTTTCCCTGCATTGTCCCCATGCATTGTTATCACTGAGGAAGTATCCTTTCTCCAGTCAAAGACCATTGTTTAATTTTAATCTGTTGGGGTCTGGATCTCATCTTCATGTTTTCTCTTTTGTATCTTTTTCATTTTTAACTTTTACCTTTTTTACTGGGTCATTTCCATATGGCTGCCTCAAATTCATATCCTGCTGCTGCAGCTAAGTCGCTTCAGTCATGTCCGACTCTGTGCGACCCATAGACGGAAGCCCACCAGGCTCTGCCATCCCTGGGATTCTCCAGGCAAGAACACTGGAGTGGGTTGCCATTTCCTTCTCCAATGCATGAAAGTGAAAATTGAACGGGAAGTCGCTCAGTCGTGTCCAACTTTTAGTGACCCCATGGACTGTAGCCTACCGGGCTCCTCTATCCATGGAATTTTCCAGGCAAGAGTACTGGAGTGGGATGCCATTGCCTTCTCCACAGATTCATATGATGAAATCTTAATCCCCAATATGATGGTATTAGGAATTGGGGCCTTTGGGAAGGGCTTAGGTCATGAAGGCCTCATGGATGGCATTAGTGCTATTAACAAAGAGACTCCACAAGGCTCCCTACTCTCTTATGCCATATGAGGACACAATGAGAAATGTGCAGTCTGGAAGAGATCCCTCACTTGACCATGCTGGCGCTCTTATCTCAGACTTCCAACTTCCAAGACTGTTAGAACAAATTTCTGTTGTTTGAAAGCCACTCAGTCTATGGCATTTTCTTATAGCAGCTCAAATGAACTCAGATATCTGTCTGTCTATCTATCTATCAGGTTGGTGCAAAAATAACTGCAATTTTGCACGCTGAACTTCACTGTTCAATATTGGAATATATTCCTAAATAAATGTGGTTATATTATATATCAATTTAATGGACATTTCTTGCTTTATGTTTTTTGCTGATGACTTATTACTTGCTGTTTGTTCTATATATAATTTAGACAATGGAAATAATGTTAGACAAAAAACAAATATGAGTAATTTTTTTATTCAAGTTCAAAATGGGTCATAAAGCAGTGGAGACAATTCACAACATACAACGCATTTGGCCCAGGAATTGCTAATTAGTGTACAGTGCAGTGGTGGTTCAAGAAGTTTTGTAAAGGAAATGAGAGCCCTGAAGATGAGGAGTGTAGTCACCAGCCATCAGAACCTGACAATGACCAATTGAGAGCAGTCATCAAAGTTGATGCTCTTGCAACTACATGAGAAGTTGTTGAAGAACTCAATGTTGATCATTCTTTGGTCATTTGGCATTTGAAGCAAATTGGAAAGGTGAAGAGCTTGATAAGTGGGTGCCTCATGAGCTGACCAAAAATAAAAAACATTGTCATTCTAAAGTGTCTTCTTTTATTCTGTTCAACAACAATAAACCATTTCTCTATCAGATTGTGATGTGCAATGCAAAGTGGATTGTATACAAAAACCAGTGATGACCAGCTCAGTGACTGGACTCCAAAGCAAAACTTGCACCAAAGAAAGGTCATAGTCACTATTTGGTAGTGTCGAGAGGAACTACCCCACGTCCGAGGTCAGGGGCGGCCGGGAGGAGACACCTGGCGTCCGAGGCCAGGGGCGGCAACTGAGAGGAGCCACCCTGTGCCCAAGGCCAGGGGCGGCGGCCGGGAGGAACAACCCAAGGAGCAGTGGCTGCGTGGGCGAAGGAGGGCCTAGAGGAGCTATCCCACGTTGAAGGTCAGGAAGAGAGGCAGTAAGGAGATACCCCTCATCCAAGGTAAGGAGGAGCAGCTGTGCTTTGCTGGAGCAGCCATGAAGAGATACCTCATGCCCAATGTAAGAGAAACACAAGTAAGATGGTAGGTATTGCAAGAGGGCATCAGAGAGCAGTCACACTGAAACCATACTCACAGAAAACTTGTCAATCTAATCACACTAGGACCACAGCCTTGTCTAACTCAATGAAACCAAGCCATGCCCGCAGGGCAACCGAAGATGGGCGCATCATGGTGGAGAGGGCTGACAGAATGTGGTCCACTGGAGAAGGGAATGGCAAACCACTTCAGTATTCTTGCCTTGAGAACTCCATTAACAGTATGAAAAGGCAAAATGATAGGATGCTGAAAGAGGAACTCCCCAGGTCAGTAGGTGTCCAATATGCTGCTGGAGATCAGTGGAGAAATAACTCCAGAAAGTATGAAATGATGAAGCCAAAGCAAACACAATACCCAGATGTGGATGTGACTGGTGATAGAAGCAAGGTCCAATGCTGTAAAGAGCAATATTGCATAGGAACCTGGAAGGTCAGGTCCATGAATCAAGGCAAATTGGAAGCAGTCAAACAAGAGATGGCAAGAGTGAACGTCGACATTCTAGGAATCAGCAAACTAAAATAGACTGGAATGGGTGAATTTAACTCAGATGACCATTATATCTACTACTGTGGGTAGGAATCCCTCAGAAGAAATGGAGTAGCCATCATAGTCAACAAAAGAATCCGAAATGCAGTACTTGGATGCAATCTCAAAAATGACAGAATGATCTCTGTTCATCTCCAAGGCAAACCATTCAATGCATGGTTATCCAAGTCTATGCCCCAACCAGTAACGCTGAAAAAGCTGAAGTTTAACAGTTTTATGAAGACCTACAAGACCTTTTAGAACTAACACCTTAAAAAATGTCCTTTTCATTATAGGGGACTGGAATGCAAAACTAGGAAGTCAAGAAACACCTGGAGTAACATGCAAGTTTGGCCTTGGAATGAAGAATGAAGCAGGGCAAAGACTAATAGAGTTTTGCCAAGAAAATGCACTGGTCATAGCAAACACTCTCTTCCAACAACACAAGAACAGACTCTACACATGGACATCACCAGACGGTCAACACCAAAATCAGATTAATTATATTCTATGCAGCCNGGCATTGCCTTTCTTTGGGACTGGAATGAAAACTGACCTTTTCCAGTCTTGTGGCCACTGCTGAGTTTTATGCTATAGCAATAAACAAATTTATTTCTCATTGGTAAAAAATATGTTGATTGTAATGGTTCCTATTTTGATTAATAAAGATGTGTTTGAGCGTCATAATGACTTAAAATTCATGGTATGAAACTGCAATTATATTTGTACCAACTTTAAGATCTTAACATCTATCAATCATTTCCATAGAAAATGTATTTTTTGCTATTGTATACATGATATGTTATTACACATATCTTTCTAAATCTTGCTTTTTTATTTAGCATTGTTTTGAAAATCTGATCATATATTTCATAGAGATCTACCTGTAACTGTTTCATAGTGTTCATTACCATGATTACATTCACTGTTATGTAATTGTTCTGTCTACTGTGGACATTGATATTATTTACAGATTTTCACTCTTAACAGACAACACTTCAGTGAATATCCTTGTTCTTTCCTTCATGTACATATGGGTGAGAGGACTTCTCTAGGGCAGAAATAAAATTGATGTATCACAGGATATGGACATTAAAATCTTAATGATTATTTCTCACTTGCCCTTCAATGAACCAGCTTATACCATCCATAAGCAGGATACATATGAGAATATCTGTTTTCCCATACTCTAGTCAATACTTGGTATTACCAAACTTAAGAATTTTGTAAATATGAGTAAAAATTCTATTTTATTGTTTAATTTTTTATTTTTCTGCTTACAAATGCAATTGAGCACTTTTTTTCCAAACACTTTTTTTTAAAACATAGAAAAGACAGCCATTTGTATGTTTATTTCCATGAGTTCTCTGTTCATATCTTTTGCCCATTTTTCTACTAGATTATTTGTATTTTTACACTGACTTACAGGAATTTTATATAGATACTGGATACTTCTACTTTTTTACATTTCATATTTTATTTACTTATTTTTCTAATTAATTTTATTGGAATATTGTTGCTTTACAATGTTGTGTTAGTTTCTGTTGTGTAGCAAAATGGATCAGATATACATATAAGAATACATTCTTTTTCAGATTTCCTTCCCATTTATGCCACCATAGAGCACTGAGTAGAGTTCCCTGTGCTATACGGTAGGTTTATACATAGTAGTGTATATATTAATATGTTAGTCCTAGTCTCCTAATTTATCCCATCCCCTTTTTCCTCCCTTGGTAACCATAAGTTTGTTCTCTGCATCTGTGACTCTATTTCTCCTTTGTGAATATGTTCATCTGTACCATTTTTCTAGATTCAATACACATATAAGTGATATTATTCAATATTTGTTTTTCTCCTCTGACTTGCTTCATTCTGTATGATGTTCTCTAAGTCCACCAACATCTCTGCAAATGGCATTATTTCATTCTTTTTTATGGCTGAGTAATATTCCACCGTGTATATATATCACATCTTTGTTATCCATTCCTCTGTTGATGGACATTTAGGTTGCTTCTACGTCCTGACTATTGTAAACTGCTGCAATGATTGGAGTG
This sequence comes from Neotragus pygmaeus, assembly GCA_006410875.1. Taxonomy (NCBI): domain Eukaryota; kingdom Metazoa; phylum Chordata; class Mammalia; order Artiodactyla; family Bovidae; genus Neotragus; species Neotragus pygmaeus. The sequence goes on from SJYV01007501.1 coordinate 234,398, forward strand.
CGTGCATCCTTCTGAATTCTGGTTTTCTCCAGATATATGCCCAGGAGTGGAATTACTGGGCCATATGATCGCTCTGCTTTTAGTTTTTAAGGAATCTCCATTCTGTTCTCCATAATGGCACCAATTTACATTCCCACAACAGTGTAGGAGGGTTCCCTTTTCTCCACACCTCTCCAGTGTTGATTATTAGATTTTTAGATGATGGCCATTCTGACTTGTGTGAGATGATACTTCTTTGTAGTTTTGATTTGCATGTCTCTAATAATTAATGATATTGAGCACCTTTTCATGTATTTGTTGACCATCTGTATGTCTTCTTTGGAGAAATGTCTATTTATCTCTTCTGTCCATTTTTCAACTGGATTATTTATTTTTTTGATATTGAGCTGCACATGCCATTTTAAATTTTAAAACATATATAAAGATATGGGGCTTCTCTGGTGGCTCAGTGGTAGAGAATCTACCTGCCAATGAAGGAGACATGGGTTTGATCCCTGGGTTGAGAAGATTCCCTGAAGAAGGAAATGGCAACCCACTCTAATATTTTTCCTGTGAAATCCCATGGACAGATGAGCCTGGCCAGCTACAGTCCAGGTGTGTATATGTATGCTAGCCGCTCAGTTATGTCCAACTCTTTGTGACCCCATGGACTGTAGCCTGCCAAGCCCCTCTGTCCATGGAAACTTCCAGCAAGAATACTGGAATTTGTTGCTATTTTCTTATTTAGGGAATCTTCCTGACCCAGGGATTGAACCTATGTATCCTGCATTGCAGGCAGATTTGTTACCATCTGAGCTACCAGAGAAGCCCAAGGGGTTGCAAGAGTTGGACAAAACTTAGTGACTAAGCAACAACCACAACTACAACATGAGGATATATATATATACGCAGATAGTGAGAAAGCAAACTTGGGATATATTTGTATTGCAGAGGTAATGGGGTTTGCTGATGAATTTGATTGGAGCATGAGAGAAAGATATCAAAAAGGACTTAAGTTTTTTTACCTGAGCCCCTGGGTGAGTAGTGGTATCATTTCCTGATATGGAGAGAATAGCAAGTTTAGGGGAACAGGATTATGAAGACTTTCCCTATTCACTCTGATAATACAGCATAGAAATTAAGAGCAAGGCCTCTGGAGTCAGATAGGCCTGGGCTCACAACTAGTGTTGTGTTTAGAAGCATTTACTTCATCTCTCTGAACCTTGGGATCCCTATCTGCAAAATGGGTGTATTAATATATCTCCCACATAAAGTTGTTGGAATGATTAAATGTGACTATACATGTAATGACTCTATGGACATGAGTTTGAGCAAGCTCCAGGTGTTGGTGATGAACAGGGAAGCCTGGTGTGCTGCAGTCCATGGGTTTGCAAAGAGTTGGACGTGACTGAGTGACTGAACTGAACTGAATTCACTAATACATGTGAGGTACTTAAGCGTTCATGGCAAATAGGCAATACTCCCTCTATAACACTTATCTATTCATTATTTTGAAAGGATCCCACAAGGATGCCCAATGTTCCTTCAATTGTAACATTCTTTGATTCTGTTATCAGTGTGTTAGATTTGGAAAACTGATATAGTATCAACGTACAGGTTAGATGGGAATGGGGAGATTTGTTGTTGTTTAATTGCTAAGTGTGCCCTACTCTTTGTGACCCCATGGACTGCAGCACACCAGGCTCCTCTGCCCTCCAATATCTCCTAGAGTTTGCTCAAATTTATGTCCATTGAGTCCATGATGCTATGTAACTATCTTATCATCTGCCATCCCCTTCTCCTTTTGCTTTCAATCTTTCCCAGCATCAGGCCTTTTCCAATGGGTCAGAGATGGGGAGATATGGAAGTGTACTACAGCCACAGCCCTTGGCACACGGCTGTGGCGGTGCACCATTACTGACCCCCACACCTGTTACCCAGCAACAGTTACCTAGTACCATTAGTAGTCCTGCTCTGCCATTGGTCCATGCCTGTCAGAAGACCCCTCCCCAAAGCAACCAACTTCAATGAGCAACCATTAGTGGTCCTCTTCAGCCACTGATCACTGCCACAGTGGGCCCCTCTCACAAGCAACAAACTGTCAGTGAGCGACTGTTAGTGGTCCCATATGTTGGTGGAATAGTGGTCCTCAAGCAGAGAGTGAGGTAAGAGGCAGATCTCGACTTTCTCCCCTGGGGCCCCCAGCCCAGCGGGCCCTGGGCCAGCAGGTGAACTGGTGTTTCAGGGAGCAGGCTGGGGACTGCATGTTCCAGCAGCAGGAAGCCCACTAGCCTTGGCCCAGGTCTTGAGGGAGCGGAGAACCTCTCTTCCATCCCTGTCTCTGTGACCTAAGGGTGCAGTAGTCTGCCTGGGTCGCAGTCTGTGGGACCTGGCCATCCCCCGCCTCCCCTCCCCGGGGGGTGGCCTGTGGAGTCTGAGGGCCAGTTGGGTCCTGGGCACTGCTACAGTTGGGCAGGGTCTGGGGACCTGGCCCTGAGGAAGCTGCCAACTGAGATCTGCCTTCTCTTAGTTAGGACTGGGCCATTGTGGGGTGAAAGCTGTGCCTTGGAACCTTGCCTTTTCTTGTTACAACAGAGTAACATTTGTTTGGTAGAGGTTTAACAGGAACATCGTTACCTGATCATGACCTGACCTCAAGAACAAAGCATCTGACAGGAAGAAGTTTACAACCCATGTGCCTCCCTCACCTTTCCTAGAAAAGGGCTTTGCTGAAAGCTTATGGGGATTTTTAAGGCATGAGCTACAAACCTCCTTGCAGGTCTTTGTTGTAACATTTCTCTGCCCCAAAGTGTTCGTCCGGCACACGGACTTGTGTTTCAGTAACATGAGCAGCATGCAAGCTAAGTTGCTTCAGTCGTGTCTGACTCTTTGTGACCCTATGGACTGTAGCCCACCAGGCTCCTCTGTCCACAGGGTTCTCCAGGAAAAATACTGGAGTGGGTTTCCATGCTCTCCTCCAGAGGATTGAACCCACGTCTCCTACGTCTCCTGCATTGCAGGCAGATTCTTTACTTCTGAGCCACAAGGGAAGACCAACAGGAGCAGAAATCTTACTAAATTATTCTTCGAGAGACATCAACAACAGTGGTATGAGAACAGAAGGGAGGGAGGAAATAGAGACCGTGCTACAGAGGAAACATGACAAGATTTGGCAAATGATGAGCTGTGAAAAAGAGGATAAAGATACCTGACTTCCTAACTTGGAAAATTTTGGACAGAACCATTAACAAAGATAGGAAGGCCAACATATCAGCTTCCCAGGTGGCACTAATGGTAAAGAATCCACTTGCCAATGCAGAAGATTCAAAAAATGAGGGTTCGATCTCTGGGTAGGCGAGATCCCCTGGAGAAGGAAATGGCGACCCACTCCAGTATTCTTGCCTGGAAAATTCCATGAGCAGAGGAGCCTGGCAGGCTACAGTCCATGGGGCTGCAATACAAAACACATGTAATCCATAGGAAAGCTAACATACAGAGTAACCTTGGGGAAAGGAAAAGACACCTAGTAATACTAGAAGTTAGGTATCAAGTAGAATCATGCCTAGTATACAGTAAGTGCTCAATATCTATTGAATGTTTCATAGATCTTCTAGGTAAGCACTGTCTGATAGAAATACAATGAGAGATACAAATGTAAGCCATGTGTCATTAAAAAATTTTCTAGCAGTCACATTTTAAAAAGTAAAGAGAAACAGATGAAACTAATTTTGATAATATATTTTACTTAATGCCAAAATATTATTGTGCCAACACTTAGTCAATATAAAAATGCCAAAAATACTAATATATTTTCATGCTCTTTGAAATCTAGTACATGTTTTACACCTACAGCATATCCCAATTTCAACCCACTGTCCAGTGGCTGCTGTACTGGACAGTTCTAGGTGGAGGTGATTGTCAGGCAGTGGATTATAATGACTGAATTCCAGAAAAGAGATCAGTCTAGCATCATCTTCATGGTGGAGAAAACCAGATGACAGGATGGACTTTGTTAAGGGAGAGAAGCTAGAGGAAAAGTGAACCCAAGGCAAAACAGGACAATAATTCATTTTGTAAGAATTCGACTTCTCCATTGGATTGCTTGGCCCCAGAAAAGAGATGAATTAGTAATACTGATTCAATCCATATTTTCTTGAATTGCCCTCTTGTTTTCTCTACTATTTGAAAGTATCTTGTTCATATATTTGTCTTCTGTCCATATTCCTCTTATTATAACGTAAGTCTCTTTTGTCCATTATTATATTCCCAGGATAGTATTGCTCATACATTAAGTCTCAGTAACTACCTGTGGGTTAAAAGCCAAATCTCTGCCTTCAGAGATTTACAATATGATTGATAGACAAGTGTTCCATAGAAGAAGAAATAACATCATGAAAGATTATTAGAGAATTAAAGTCCTAATGAATAGTACTGCTAATGTGGGGTCCAAGAGTCCAAAAGAGGTAGATCAATAAGGTTTCAAGTAGCCTAGAAAGGCAGAAATGAAATATGCACTGTGTCTTTAACGGTGGCTAGCCTTTGGATATTTAGAAAAGAGGGGCATAGGCAAAGATGGAGATGAATAGAAATAGTTTAGTTGTAATAGATTTTGGGAAAATGTAAGATATCAAGTTGGAACAGTAGCCACTAAAGTTTCTGAGAAGGTGTACAAAGCAGAATTTTACAAATGGTATATCAGAGAAGCAAAAGCTGGTAGGCAGTTATCATAATATCCAGAAGGTGATGAGGTTTGGATTGTGGTGATGCTTCTGGGGATAGGCAGGAGAAGAGATACGAGAGATGTTTAAATAAAGGCCTTAATGAATTTTGTTTTGGACTAAATATGCATTGGATGATCAAATGTGTTGCTAAGGACAGCTCCAAGTTTCTGAACTTGGTTGACTGAGTGATGGTGCCATAAACTGAAAGTTCCAAATGGTAAATTCCTTTCAGGGGTGGGGGCTGAGGGAGGAAAATGGTTGAAGTCAAAATGATGGAAGATATCCAAGTGGAAATTTCCAGTAAGCCTTCAGATGACTAAGGGATTCAGAAAATGTAGGCACTTTCCAAAACGTCTGTTCTTTTTGCCTATATACAAAGTGTTTACTTTATGTGTTTCCCTGTGGTTCTGTTGATTACATTCTTAAGTGTGGTTTGAAGCTCCTCTGGCTTCAAACTTGTATTTGTTTTGGGCATGGTTGGAGTAGAGTGCTAATGAGCACAAGGTCATAGGTTTGATCCCCAGAAGGGCCAGTTAGTTTCATGGAGAGGAAAATTGTGTTCCGTGGTTCACAGACCTTACCCTTAATCCTGTCTGCCTGTCTCTAAACTATGTAGCATGGGTCCCCAGGGGGCCCAGTGAGAAAGTGTGAGTAGTTGTTTGCAAATCATTAAAACTACTGGAAGAATGGCTCCACGTGGGTTTATCTGGGATGCTTCTTCAAAAAGCTTAGTCTTCCTTCCTCCCTCAGCCCATGGGACAGAGATCAGATTTTCAGAGGCAATAGCCTGACCAAATGCACATGGAACTGTCCTGGTGATGGCCACCCACATCTGGTTCCCACATTCATTTACTTCTTAGGTAAAAAGCAGTGTACTGATCCAGGAATATGTGGTACTTCAGTGCAAGAGTTTATTTATGAGTTTTGGAGTTTTATCTGTTTGACTTTTAGAATTGGCTTATTAATACTAAACAAATAAACCCTGGAGGGCTTAAACATGCCCCAGAGCCTCTAAGCAAAACTTTCACTGATTTTCCTTATCTTATCCAGCTGCTTTTAGCTTGCTATGTACTCTTTCTGGGAAATACAAACTCTACACTCGGAATTCTTGCAATGGTCATACAAGGATACAGTGTAGAATGTGCTGTGATGGTCTCCACAGACAGCCGTTGGGCAAACCCACAGAAGGCATCTTCCACAGAAGCGTAGAGTTGCCAGCGTTTGCTGGGATAGCATCTGAGGTCTGTTTCTGTGGACACTGCATTTTCAAAAATCAATCCCAGAGATTCTCAAGTTGCTTTTCCAGTGACTGATACACCCCTTGGGTCCTGCAGGAGTAACCCCAAAGAGGATTCGGAATAATGTTACACACACAATGAAAGATAAAAAATAAATTCTTACAGCTTAAGAAGACTTGAAAATATATTCTCTTCTCTTTCAGGGGTGTGTTTGCCTCATGAGGGATATTTCTATTATTTGATATTATGGAAAACTGAAAAAACTGAGAAGTAAGAGACCAGACCGTCAAATATCATTTAATAGCAATTGCTAAGAATAATCATAATGACTTAGAAGAATATGGATTGGAACAAATATGGCTAAAAGTAAAAGGTGGAATAATTGAAGGTATGTGCTGAAAAAGCCAGTACAACTGGTTGAGAAATTATTGAAAAATACAAAGCCAATGGAGATTTTGCATGATGACAAATAACTGACTTATTTGCGTTGTTTCTTTGAATTACTTATATTAAATGTCTTGGTATTATTTAGGAAGGGCCTGAAAATATCATATAAATAATTAAAAATCATTATATGGAAAATTTGTCACTGTGCTGACTGGGCTGGGCTGGGCCGGGGAGAGGAAAGAGAAAGGATTAAAGTGACAAGAAAGGATTAGAGTGACACAGCAAGAAAATGTTAGACTTGAACTTTTACATTTGCTGCTTCCCTGGTGGTGCAGAGGCTAAAGTGTCTGCCTGCAATATGAGAGAACTGGGTTCGATCCCTGGGTCGGGAAGATCCCCTGGAGAAGGAAATCACAACCCACTCTAGTATTCTTGCCTGGAGATCCCATAGACGGAGGAGCTTGGTGGGCTACAGTCCACGGGTCGCTAAGAGTCAGACACAACTGAGTGACTTCACTTTCACTTTTGGAGTATAAGGATTTTTTTTTTTGGCTCAAACATTACTTTCCCCCTGAAATGCTAAGTCAGAGTAAAATTAGGGGAGGAGGTGGTCACTTGTTCAGAATAGTTAGGGCCATGAGTCACAGTGTACATGGAAAAGGGTGTGACAAAGCCAGTAGAGAGAATTGTGCCTTGAATATCTTAGATCCTTAATAAGTACTGTCATTCCTAATAATAATAATAGAAGTAGTGACAACAAAAGTATCAACAAGAACTGAGGAGCTGACTAGTGCCGGACTGTGCCAGTGTTTTCAGCCATAGAAAAACCAAAAAGATGAAATGGCTAAATTGAGATGATTTGATGAATTTACCATGAAGATTAATTTATTAAATTTAAGAGATTGCTCTTTAGTCTCAGATTATATTCATGTCATGTTTTCAATGACATGAATCACATGGTGGTAATGATTGGTTTTTTAAAGTGTCCTTACTTTAACCAAATAAAGACTTTGCCATCCTATTTCAGTTTCTTTAAAATTCTACTCTGATTTTTGGAAATTTTACAATTTTGAGAAACCTAGAAATTTAGGAACTGTTATATGATAGTGTTTAATCTTCAAACACCAGTAGATATTGTTGTTGTTATTAATACCATTTTACAAAAGAGGAAACTGAGTCTCACAGAAGTTGTTTGTCTAGAGAATCCAGCTAGAATGGTCAGAGCCACAACACACACCCACATCTGATTGATTTTAGCACTCATGCTTCTTACCTCTATGTTATTCCTGTGTCTTGGAGTACAGAATAAAGCAGGGCAAAGGCTAATAGAGTTATTCCAAGAGAACGCACTGGTCATAGCAAACACCCTCTTCCAACAACACAAGAGAAGACTCTACACATGGACATCACCAGATGGTCAACACTGAAATCAGATTGATTATACTCTTTGCAGCCAAAGATGGAGAAGCTCTATATAGTCAGCAAAAACAAGACCAGGAGCTGACTGTGGATGATCATGAACTCCTTATTGCCAAATTCAGACTGAAACTGAAGAAAGTGGAGAAAACCACTACACCATTCAGGTATGACCTAAATCAAATCCCTTATGACTATACATTGAAAGTGAGAAATAGATTTAAGGGACTAGATCTGACAGACAGAGTGCCTGATGGATGAACTATGGACTGAGGTTCGTGACACTGTACAGGAGATAGGAATCAAGACCATTCCCAAGACAAAGAAATGCAAAAAAGCAAAATGGCTGCCTGAGGAGGCCTTACAAATAGCTGTGAAAAGCAAAGGAGAAAAGGAAAGATATACCCATTTGAATTCAGAGTTCCAAAGAATAGCAAGGAGAGATAAGAAAGTCTTCCTCAGTGATCAATGCAAAGAAATAGAGGAAAAGAACAGGATGGGAAAGACGAGAGATCTCTTCAAGAAAATTAGAGATACCAAGGGAATATTTCATGCAAAGATGGGCTTGATAAAGGACAGAAATGGTATGGACCTAACAGAAGCAGAAGATATTAAGAAGAGATGGCAAGAATACACAGAAAAACTGTACAAAAAAGAGCTTCATGACCCAGATAATCATGATGGTGTGATCACTCACCTAGAGCCAGACATCCTGANTGGCAACCCACTCCACTATTCTTGCCTGGAGAATCCCATGGACAGAGGAGCCTGGCGGGCTACAGTCCATGAAGAGCTGGATACGACTTAGCGGCTAAACCAGCACCACCAGACCTAGTAAGTTAGAGGCGCCAGTAAGCAACAGTGGTCAAGTTGCAGTTACAGAAAAGGTCCACAAAGCGGCAGCACTTTCCCAAGCACAATTTTGGTTCCTGCGGCGGCAAACAGAGCCTTAGGGAAAGTTGACTTCCTGGGCTGTAAAATAGAGTGGAATGTGCCTGTGCAAACACAAAAGGGCCTGTGTCCCTTACTTCTCTCTAAAACTTCGCACCCTTAACCCCTAGATGAATCTCAGTGGGGGCCACAGCACCCAGCTGAGGGGGCTAAGGTGCCTAGGAGGCTACATGTGAGTAAGGAGACTTGAGCTGGGAACCCCAGCACCAGGAAAAAGGTAAGCTAGGTGACTACTGCCTCCAAGATCCTTTAGGACTTGATTCAACTCTGAACTCTGATCCCAGCCAGACCCAAACAGACAGTAGAGATTTAAAAACGGCTCAACGAAGGGCACTCTATCAGGCCGTCTCCATCCCACTCCAGTCCAGCAGTGGAAACCAAGCCTGTTCGAGCTCCAGGGATGGGATAGTAGCTCCAGTCAGGGAGACTGGAGGGAATCAGGTAGGCATTGCTTTTCTTTTCTTTCGTTTAACATCATGCCAATGCTGTGTTGGAGTACTGTTGTTCTTGTCCTCAGTGTTCCGTTCAGTTCAGTCGCTCAGTTGTGTCCGACTCTTTGCAACCTCATGGACTGCAGCACGCCAGGCCTCCCTGTCCATCACCAATTCCCGGAATTTACTCAAACTCATGTCCATTGAGTCCGTGATGCCATCGAACATCTCATCCTCTGTCATCCCCTTCTCCTCCTGCCTTCAATCTTTCCCAGCATCAGGGTCTTTTCAAATAAGTCAGTTTTTTGCATCAGATGGCCAAAGTATTGGGGCTTCAACTGCAGCATCAGTCCGTCCAATGAATAGTCANCTCTGTCATCCCCTTCTCCTCCTGCCTTCAATCTTTCCCAGCATCAGGGTCTTTTCAAATAAGTCAGTTTTTTGCATCAGATGGCCAAAGTATTGGGGCTTCAACTGCAGCATCAGTCCGTCCAATGAATAGTCAAGACTAATTTCCTTTAGGATGAACTGGTTGCATCTCCTTGCAGTGCTGTGTACAACCACCCAACTCATGTGTAACATATGTATGAAGTATCTCTATGCTTTTTTTGGATTTTTTTTCCCATAGAAGGTGTAGCCCAGTGCTGAGCATCAGGCCCTTGTGGATTATCTGATCTCAGATCCAGTTTTCTGTGTATATGAGGAAGTTAGGAAGGAAGGAAGGAAGGAAGGAGATAATCCTTGTGCATGATCTCTGAGAGAAAGTTGTCTGTGTCCATGTGGAAGACTGGCAGGCAGGGAGACAGGCAGGCTCTCGGGAAGGACCCAAGTGGGTAATCCTTGTTGATGATCTATTAAAGATTTCTGTGTCTATATTAGTCCTGACCTCCTAATTTATTCCCTGCCTTTCACTATGGATCCCTTTGTTTAACTTTGAATTCTTAGAGTCTCTTGTTGAGTTGCAAATTCATTCTTTTGCATCTTTTTTTTTCCCCCAGCATTTTCTAGAAAGGACATAAATTGCCTTCCTCTGTCTGACTGATTTCCCTTAGTGTATGATTCTCTAAGGCCCATCCCTGTGGCTACCAGTGGCATAATTTCCTAATTTCAGTTTTGATTTTTCATGGCTGTGTAACTCTCCATTGCATATGAACCACATTTTGTTTCAGCTTTAATCTGTCGGTGGAGTTTATGCTGGTTCTTTGTCAAAGCTATTGTGAGTTAGTGCTACAGTGCCTGTTGGGGTTCATGTACCTTTTAATTGCTAATTTTCTCAGAATATAGACTCAGCTGTGGGAATGTTGGATTCTAGATTTAGCCCCTCTTGATAGATGTTTTTTAGGCATTTGGAGACTGTCCATTATACTGGCTGCTGCCAAAGTATATTCCCACTAATAGTTTAGGGGGATTCTTTTTCCTCCAGACTCTTTCCTGCGTATATTGCCTGGAGACTTCTGACATTGGCCATTGTGAGTGTTTTGAATTGATTTCCNGAATACCAGACCACTTGACCTGCCTCTTGAGAAACCTGTATGCAAGTCAGGAAGCAACAGTTAGAACTGGACATGGAACAACAGACTGGTTCCAAATAGGAAAGAGAGTATGTCAAGGCTGTATATTGTCACCCTGCTTATTTAACTTATATGCAGAGTACATCATGAGAGATGCTGGGCTGGAGGAAACACAAGCTGGAATCAAGATTGCTGGGAGAAATACCAATAACCTCAGATATGCAGATGACACCAACCTTATGGCAAAAGTGAAGAAGAACTAAAGAGCCTCTTGATCAAAGTGAAAGAGGAGAGTGAAAAAGTTGGCTTAAAGCTCAACATTCAGAAAACTAAGATCATAGCATACATTCCCATCACTTCATGGCAGATAGATGGGGAGACAGTGGAAACAGTGAGAGACTTTATTTTTCTGGGCTTCAAAGTCACTGCAGATGGTGATTGCAGCCATGAAATTAAAAGACGCTTAGTCCTTAGAAGGAAAGTTATGACCTACCTAGACAGCATATTAAAAAGCAGAGACATTACTGTGTTCACAAAGGTCCATCTAGTCAAGGCTATGGTTTTTCCAGTGGTCTTGTATGGATGTGAAAGTTGAATTACAAAGAAAGGTGAGCACCGAAGAATTAATGCTTTTGAACTGTGGTGTTGGAGAAGACTCTTGAGAGTCCCTTAGACTGCAACCCTGGATCTCCCTTAGGAGATCCAAACAGTCCATCCTAAAGGAGATCAGTCCTGGGTATTCATTGGTAGGACTGATTTTGAAGCTGGAACTCCAGTACTTTGGCCACCTGATGCGAAGAGCTGACTCATTGGAAAAGATCCTGATGCTGGGAAAGATTGAGGGCAGGAGGAGAAGTGGACGACAGAGGATGAGATGGCTAGATGGCATCACCAACTCAATGAACACGGGTTTGGGTGAATTCCAGGAGTTGGTGATGGACAGGGAGGCCTGGCATACTATGGTTCATGGGGTTGCAGAGTCGGACATGACTGAGTGAATGAACTGAACTGAACTGATTAGTTAAGGTCCAGAAAGGGGAGCAGAAATTATTCTAGGTATTTTAATCAGAGGATATTTAATACAGGTGATGGGAGATATAAGTAGTCAAATAAGAGAAGGGAGTCAATCCATAGATCAACAACATCAGGAAGTCACTACCATCTCTAGAACTGGGGAGACACAGAGAGGAAATCATGTTCCCATCTGAGAAAAGCCATGTGGATGGATCTAGGTCCACCTGGGGGACAATGTGCTGTTCTAAGTGGGAGGCAGAGCCTGCAGTTACTGCTGAAGATGCTATTTGAAGCAGAGAAAAAAAGGAGGAAACACCTTGGCTTATTCCTTCTTCCTGATCTCTATTGCTGTTAGTGCCTCCTATCAGCCAAAATCAGGAGAAATTTTCTACCTGGAAATCAGAGAAACAGGAGCTAGAAAATGTAGCTCTTTGTGAAACAGGGCAGATAAACAGAACATTGGGAAATAGATATGAGAGTAAATAGATGAACATCCAGTACATTCTAGCATAAATATGTAGTAAATTATTTCACTGTACCTTTTACTACTGCAGTGAAGGCTAGAGATACCAGAAGAGAGTTTTCAATATTAACTAAGAGAATGGCTCAGATGGTAAAGAATCTGCCTGCAATGCAAGAGACCCAAGTTCAGTCTCTGGATCGGGAAGATTCTCTGGAGAAGGAAATGGTTACCCACTTCAGTATTCTTGCCTGGAGAATTCCACAGACAGAGGAGCCTGGCGGGCTACCATCCAAGGGGTCGCAAAGAGTCAGACCTGACTCAGCAACTATCAGGAAAAGAATGAAAATGTTTCCATTTCCAAAAGATCTTTAAAGGAGAGAGAGACAGAAAAAAAACAAAAAAATAGAAAGAGAATATTGGTCCTGGAGTAACCTTATCTGAATATTTTTAGATTCTAGAAGAGTGGCTGAATTAGAAGATCTGGGCCAAATAAGGTGTGAGAGTACAATCCTGAGTATGCTTTCTGCCTCTCTTACTGCTGTCTCCTTCCCTCTCTAGGGGGGCACTTTGTCCATCTCTGTTTGTCTATCACATCCTTTAGATACTTACAGTTGAGTTCTGTGTTTGTAGGATGGAATGGAGGATTCAGCCACAGCACTTATGTAGAGAAGGTGCTGTGAATACAGACTATGAATCCCCCAAATTTCTATTTGGAGAGCCTCTCCCCAGTGTTCCCTCAAGTGGAGGAGTTTGGGGACTAATGGGAGCCACTGACTTCAATAAATGCAGTAGAGTTAGAAAGTCATAGGATAGTTACTTGCTCTTAACTTGCCTGGTAGTAACCATTATAAAGAGAAACCTCCCTTCTAGGCCACATTTCCGACCTTGCTTGAAATCCAAGGTCAAATTTTACTTCTGATGTATTGCTGCTGTTGTCTAAAATCCAATTTACATATGTTTCTGTTTTCACTGATTGCTTTATTCTTTTCCAAATCATCTCATCCCATCACAGGGTGAAGAAAAGAACATTTAGAAAACAGATGTTGTATTAACCATAACCATTATCCTTTATTGGATCCCAAAGAGGTTTATCTCTATCCATAAACAGGTGAGGGAGATACAAGCTTTCAGCTCAGCTCTACACTTTAAATGCCTCACTGGGAAGAGGGCAAAGGCTCTGCCATCCATCTGTCATCATGACTCAGGTAGGATCATAATTGTTGTATTCAGCCCTATCATACCCAAAGCTCCCCTTTTTATAGCAAACATTTTATGATATACTCTTTAATATCCCAAAGTAAAACTCATAGATAATACATACACAAGTTCAACAAAAATAAAAGTGATGCCTGAACTGTAATATAAAGTAGAATGAAAACAGTTTGTAGCAAAATAACATGCATTGCAGAATAGAAATGCTAAGGCTCAACTCTATTAGAAAACATAGTGAAGTGGTCAGATATTCACCCCATGTGGAAAATTATGAACATGACAGCTGTAAGAGGACTGGTAACAGGTAGAGAATGAAGAGATTCAAATAGCACAGCTAGCATTGCCATCAGTGACGCTTTTTCTGGAACAGTGGACAATGCTTGATAAAGTTCCAAATGAAATAAGTTACCACCTTCCACTTAGTTTACAATGGTAGCATTCCTGGAAAATTCAATTTATGTTAAAATCATGCTTAGGCAATTATAAATAGGTTTATCATCTGCATGAAGTGTCTGGAGCTCTAACCTCTGCCCAATAAATATCCATAATACCCCTTAGTCATTGTGATTGACAACCCCAAATGTCCCTGCACATTTCCCAAATGCCATCTAGGGCTAGAACTATACCCACTGGGAATCCCTAGAGTGGGATAACTAAGGCCTTCTAGAAGGACAGGGATATAGAAACTAGGAACGTGAACTCTGGGAGCCCATATTTTTGTCTGTGGAAGCCTTGCTTCAACCATGTTTCTTGAGACCTCACTGACTTTGACAAAATGTCACGAGAACAATAGGTGTATTGTTGCCAGAGCTCTTGGCAAGATTCTTTGTGATCAGTTTCTAGTTTCACTTTTTTAGAAAGAGTTTATTTCTGAACTATGTAAGGACTCAAGACGTACCTTTCCTGGCTGAGACTGATTTACCCTTGGGTATTACATGCATGATGGGAAGGGCCATCACAAAACGGCACTGGGATGTGGACTGTAGAGGAATGGCCGTAGGTAAGGTTAAAGGCCCGGTTAGATATATTGATTTTTTAGAAGAAATGCTGATTTATCTTAAGTTCATATTCAAAAATAGTTTACCCCTCAAATGTCCAATTAGCTCTATTTCTGCCTTGTACAACCAAATATGAACAAGAATGTATCAGTGTATAGAACTGTCTTTGCATCTGGATTGGGGCATGAATGATGAAGCAGTGAAAGCACATGTTTTGATGTCTTCAAACCCAGCTTCCAGGCTGCTCTGCCTGTCTCTGACCTTCAGCAAGTTAAATAATATCTTTGAACCTCCATTTCCTCATGTGTATAATAGGACTCATAATAGTGCCAAATTCATAGAGTTTTTATAAAGACTAATGATAAAATATAGATAAAATATAGGTGAACTACTTAGTGTAGTGACTGATCCATAGCTAGTGCTCAGCAAATATTAACCATTGTTGGGGTGGTGATAATTTATCATTCGCACAGATCTTATAGGAAGGAAAAATATAATTTTTAAAAAGAGACTATAATTTAACCTTGATGATCTTGAAGAAGACAATTCTTCGGGGGCAGAATTGCTCTTTTGTTTAGGAAACAACTTTTAGGCATATGCAGTGATAAAAGGTGAGCTGGCCTGCCCCAATTCCCACTATGGGCAAAGCTGTGGTGGAGAACTGTAGTAGAATTTTCTTGCAAACTCTTTCAAGGGGAGAAGATGAAGGGTTGGATAGGAAGTAATTTCCGGCAGAGTTTGCAGAAGAGAGGAAGGGAACTTACTAAGATGATAGTTATGTTTGACATCTTTCTGCCCTCTTACTTCACTATCCACAAAACTTGTAATGAAAAGGCTGTACCCAGATTAGCCACATACATGTCACATGCTATACACAATGTACTTAGAAGCTTCTGGTCACAGGAGGCACGATGCTGAGCACAAGCAGAATGAGCAAGTTTAGTCCTCATGTTGGTCCTAGGAAGAACCATGGAGACTCTGAGTGAGTGAAATTGGGTGTAATGGTGAGCCCCCTGTGGGAAAATGATACAGGAAACTTTAGTAATATTATTAGTTCCTTAAAATCAAGTGCACAACTTGTGAGCCTTTTTTACATTTAGGTAAATTTCCCAATAATTCGCAGAGGGTTTAAGTAAAGGGAAACAGAATGAGACGCTTTCAAACAACAAGAGGGAAATTATCAATACTAATTTCCACCTGGTGCTTCCACAAATGCTACTGTGAGTTTGATATTCACAGTGTCTATTCAGTAAAGAATGAGATTTATTGAAACAAAAATTCAGTGTTGGGAGATCACATTCTTATAACATCTCTACATATGGGAGTGTACTAAATGCTGCTTGAATATTATGTGCCCTGCGTGATAGAAAAGTTTTTCCTAAATGCTTTGTGTCATGAGTTATAACTCACTGTTGGATTACAGTGAGTGGGATGGCTTACTTAAAACTGCTTTATTGTTAACGCATCTATCATACAATTTATACATCTCTTAGATAGTTTGTACAAGTTCTTTGAAACATTTATTTTTAAATATAACCTGTAAATTTTGTAAGATATATCCATTCTGGTGTATGATTAGTTTTATTTTCTGGGTAAGTTTTCATGTTTTATTTGCTGCAATGATCTTAATAAAAATGCTATATTACAATATAATTCTTAAGGAATGACACATTACACCAACATTGTCCAAAAGAACTAATTAATCAAACATGATTAATTTTAATGTAATTACTAAAGAAAGATATATCATTTTATTATGACGCTCTAGCCATACATTTTCAAAATATGCTTATTAAACAGTAAATGTCAGATAATGATTCAGTTAGTTACATTTTTAGAAGTCATTAGGATCAATATCCCTCTGCCATAAATGAATTGAATAATAATTTCAAATACAGAGTTATTTTAATAAAAAATATGTTTTGAACTAAGACAGATATAATGAATGACCAATCATTATTTTCTGGTTTCAGAGTAGCAGGGAAGATTAATTCAGTGTCTCTAAGTTTACTTATCACACTTGGCCTGTAAATGTGATAAAAACAAATGAAGCAAAACACATGAAGTAATCCCAGGTTTCAACTTCATTAGCTCTTTCAGCAAAAAGAGATCTGACATAGTACTTGGGGCCTTTGTATAAACTGAATACAAGCTGCATGATGTTTGAAAGTTTTTGATATTTGAATAGACATTTTAATAATACACAGACACAGATAAGAGATGTGAGTAGGTGGCTTGAGGTTTCAGAGTCCCTCCTGCAGTGTGTTTAGCAGCAGGTACAAGATAAATATCCAAAAAAAAATCAGATTAAGGGATTAACAGTAGTGATTTTGCTATGGGTAAGTGAGTGGGGCCAGTGGGTGGTTTGGAAGGGATTTTTGAGTTCTTCTTTCATTTTTCCTACTTTCACATCAGTGCATGTAGGCCTGGGCAATTAAAAAAAAAAAAAGCATATCCTAAGGAGAGTGAAGGCCATTTGAAGGTGACAGGTGAGATTCAGCAGGGGTTAAATAGGAAAAACTATATCTTAATTTATATTTCAATTGGGCAGTGACATTCAAACTTTTGTGTTCTCTTTTTAAGTGGTTTTTTCTTGAAAGACTTTATCAATGACAGTTGAAGAATGGGGAGATATGGGGACCATGTTTAAGATCAATGTGGCTTCATAAATTAAGAAAACAGGTGAAATGTATGTTTTAAAAGAGGTCCCTTTCATTTCAGGGTTTTAGTTTGGTCAGTCCTCTACAAAATTTTGAGACAGATACTAAATGAATAAGGACTAAGAGGAAAAAAAGAGTTTCAAAACTTCCCTGGGCCTCTGTCTCATCTATAAGAGGTTCTCTACAAAAAGTATTGCTCCAGATAGGATTTGATTGTTTAAATTTGTATCTTTATCCTGTACCACACGCACTTAAAGCTCAGACAGTCATCTCATCTCCTTTTTTTTTTAAATAGAAATCACACAAAAAAGATATCTATGTATCAATTTCTAATACCTAACAGAAAAGTCTTTTAAAATATTAACATAGCAATAAGCAAATATGTACTATAGGATTAAACACTAGCATCAAAAACAAACAAACAAACCCAAAACAAAGAACCAACAAAATTTTCTCTTGTTTTTTGCCCCTTTCAGAATTTGGACTTTATGAGCATTGCAGGAGAGGGGCATGAAGAATCACACTTATTTTATTTTAAAATTTTAAAATAAATGATGCCATAATGATGCATAAATCAAATTATTCTTTCAAAAACATCAATGGGAAAGCCCAGGTGATTTGAAGGGAAATGCTCTTTCTAATGAAGAGAACCAAATAAGATCTGTCTCTAATAAATTAGTACAATCTTTTAAGATTAAAAATAGCAAACACATTTTTAAATAGTCTGATTATAGCTTCAACAAGTCAAACATACATTTCTATCTAGCCTATAGTTTTAAAGAGTCAGTCTATGTGGGTTTAACTTATCATCCCTTATTCCAATATAAAAAAAGAAGAAAAAACAAGTCATATTTGAACATTAAGATATTCATAAAGACTGTATAAAGTCAAAAACAAAAACAAAAAAATCTTCACAGATTGCTAGCCATCTCTTTCAACGATTTCTCATAAATTCTTCTCTGTCCTTATCAGTAGATAACCCCCATCTCAGAAGGAAATACTTTCCAACACTTCCCAATGAGATCAGTGATTGCTTTTATGAGAGCTACTGCTCTTTGAGATGTTTAGGTGAAGGGAGAATATCTTCTATTAGACCAGTCGACGCCAAAGAACTACTCAAGGGGGATGTGGCAGAAGCTATTTTTAGCAGGTGAATCTATGCCTTTTTCTCTTTGTTTTTATTTTCTCCACTTGCTGAGTATGTTTTAGAGCAAAGCACACACACACACACACACACACACACACAAAGCAATGAGTAACTCAATCATCTTTCAATTCTGCCATTTGCCTATAAGGTCTTTTTTTCTTTTTCTTTTTTCTTTCCCTTTTATACTCCATGCTCCTGAATTAAAGTGTTCAGATTGGATAATATATTGCTAATTTTGTTGAGTTTGAGAGCCCATAACAAAACAATGGAGCTTTCTAACTTAAAACAATTTTCATCTTCTGCCTTTGCACCCCCAAACTCACAATTTGGTGAACAGTACACTACTTGCAAGTGATAAAAAAAGTTGAAAGGTGGTGGTGACTAGACCTAATGCTATTTTCTTGTGCCATCTAGCTATAGAATTGTTGTTTTCATACTTTAAAAAAATATGTCTATGCTTTCTTTTTTTTCTTTTTTTCTTTTTTTTTAGTCAAGTACTTTCTTAAAGAAACATTAGCACCACATTGGCATAGCTGGCCAAACAATAAATGGGAAAGCAAAATGTGCTACATCTTCCATTTTAAAGCATTCTCCCAAGTGCATAAACTAGTAACAGAAACCCTGAAGCCACAGTGCATGAGATGGTTTCATCTACACAAACATTGGCATTCCAAGGAGGGGAAGGATTCTCAAGGGATATCAGACTTTTTTTTTTTCCTCAAAGATTTTTCAAGGAAGTGATTTCTTCTCAATATTCCACTGGACTCTTAGGATGAGTGTGTGTGTGTGTGTGTGTGTGTGTGTGTGTAGGGTATTTTCCTTATCTCTAGAAGAGTGGATTCTGATGGAAAGATGCTTTCACTTTTTTAGTGGGTCTTCCTCATTTTAAAATGTTCTAATAATACAATTATACTATTTGAGGAACTGGGAATGGACATTTGACCTAGGTATTCAGTATTGTCAGTTAAACTGGAAATCAACCCATAAATTGAAAGCTCACTCTTACACATATTTATAGTTCTTTTGTAAAGAAATTGATATTGCCTCATCTTAAAATTATAAAGTAAAGCTTACGAATTGAGCTGTAAGATATTATGTGCTTCCTTCTGTCAATACTGGGTCATTCTGCTGTACTATGCAGTGATCAGCTGGCTTTTGGAGTTGACGGCAATTTGAGTTCTAGTTTTAAATCATTTGAAAATAAGATAGTGGGTTAGCATAATTAGCTAATTTTTAATTAGCTGATTTATGATACAGTTGAATAGGACTATGTGTTAGAAAAAAATATGAAAAATAATACAGCTTTCTATATTTAAACTTTCTTCACTGGGGTATTTTTGGTTATGAATAGGCTTATTAGTGAATCAAAAAGTCATAAACACTCTTAAAATTAACATATTCACCTATGTCTGGAAACATATTAAGTCTGTAGAAGGTTTCATGTAACATGTTATTGGTAGTCAGTAATTTTAAAAAGTATACTCTAGGAATAAGAAATAAAAATCAGAAGTGCCATTTTGGGAAAATGGATCCATTATCTCAATCCACAGAACCCATATGTCTAGAAAACAGATGAAGAGCAAAACCACCTATGGTTTCTTTTACATTGTCCACAGTGATCAGAACATAGCTCAGCATGATGGAGGGGCTGAATTCAAATCACACTGTGGACTGAGGTTAAAATACCAGTTGGCTGAAAGGGACACCCATTCAAGAGGCCTCTTCTTGCATTAGCTTGGAGATACAAGAAATCTGCTTTTCTCTGGCCTCTGAACCTTGAGGTGAACCAGTGGGATGGAAACTAAAGGTGCTCTTTTTGTTTTGCAGGTACACTCTCCAAGAATAAAAGGATATAATTTACATGAAATAATCAAGTCTGGTTGCTTTTTACCAAAAAATTCTAAGGCAGGTAAAAAGATATGAATGATGAGTGATTTGTTGTTTTAGTAAGAAAACCTTGATGTATAGACAGGAAATATTTTTCTAGGTCAGCATGGACTCGTTCTTATAATTGGGTTTTCTTGATACCAATTTTCAATTGAATGGATAAGATACATCCACAGAGGACCAGAAGCCACTCTTCTAAACAGACATGAGTTATGAGCTAGAAAATTTCTATCTGTGAAAGAAACTTTTGTCTCTCAATTTGCAACTCTAGTTAAGCATATTTTTGTCAAAAAATTTAAAAATACATATTTATGGATATACTTCCAAGGATAAGAACAAAGTACATTCAGGAAAGTAAATTTGTGACTTTTTATTAGTTATTATTTCAGCATTTGAAATCTTGGGCTTAAAGAGAGGAAATAACTGTGGCTTTCAAAATGAATAGTCTCATTTATGATATTAAAGTAAGTATTATTAGATTGGGGTTCCCAGGTGGCTGTGTGGTAAAGAATCTGTCTGCCAGTCAGAAGATGTGGGATCGATCCCTGGGTTGGGAAGATCCCCTGGAGGAGATAATGGCAACCCACTCCAGTATTTTTGCCTGGGAAATCCCATGGACAGAGAAGCCTGGTGGGCTATGGTCCATGGGGTCGCAAAAGTGTAACACTGATTGAGCAACTAAACAACAACAAATTATTTGATTATTAGTAAATGCCTGGAAGAG
This sequence comes from Neotragus pygmaeus, assembly GCA_006410875.1. Lineage (NCBI taxonomy): Eukaryota > Metazoa > Chordata > Mammalia > Artiodactyla > Bovidae > Neotragus > Neotragus pygmaeus. The sequence continues at coordinate 255,137 of SJYV01007501.1, forward strand.
TCAGTACGTGCTAACAAAAGGAGTAAACCATCCTTTTACTTGTAGAAACCTTTTTTTCTCCTTCTTTCTTTTCTTTTCTCCATTTTCACTTTATATTTATAAACCCAAATGCAGAATTCAAAATCAAATTGTAGATTCAAATGTTTCTAAGTTATTTTGAAAAGTATTTTAAAAGAGATTGAACTGTTAGTTTTTAACAGATAGTTAGTTGGACAGCCTCACTGACAAGAACTGGCATGTCGAGAGCATTCAGCTTATCAATTTTGTAGCTATACTGTGAATGGGTTGCTTATAGAATTCTTTGCATCTTAGCAACTCAAGGGCTCTGATCTTGATGCCCTCATAACAACTCAGGATAAAAATCTGGAGCTTTATCTTTTTAATCCTCATACCACCCCTGTGAGGTAGGTAGATTACATATTGCCCCCATTTTGCAGATGAGGAAACTGAGGCACAGAGAGGTGAAGTGACTTGCCCAAGGTCACACAGTGGTGAGTCCATGGCAGAGTCGTCAGATGTTTGTTTCTTCAGCAAGAATAAGAAACCAGGATTATTAAATTCCTAGCCTTCTGCTTTTTCTACTCCTCTCTGGACTCGCCAATCAAATTTGTATCAGTGGCCTTTGTGTCTTATTTTTCTTGGAAGGCATAACTGGGGAGCTTGTCTTTCCCAAATGTTTGAGTTTTGAGTACCCTTCCCCTCTGTGTCGCCTTTGGCTCCAGGCTTCCTCTTTAGTTTTGCTTTCACCTTTTACCGTTTTGGCCAGACTCTTTCATATAACAAACTACAAAATAGCACCATTGTACTAAAAAACAGAGTTTTACATACTGTTTGATATATCCTGTATAATTGATATGCTAAATTTACATAGTGCTCTATATGGAAGAAATAAAAAGAGAGAAGTACTGATCAGGTCACACACTAACTCATCTCTTGAAGGAACCATTCAGAGTTTGAGACTTTCTATGCTTAACACTTACATCTAAAATGATTGGCCTCAAAGTTGTAACTACATGCATCTTTTAGCAAGATGTGGAAAAAATAAAGCTTTGTGTCTAAAATAAATGCATCCAACTTATATTTGGTACACATGCCACAGATGGAATCTTGTGGGTTAAAAACTGGTGTGCTACTTAACTGCTTGCTGCTGCTGTTTAGGAGGCCAAATTCAGCAAATATAAAGGTGATGGAGAAGGGAGTGGGATAGAGGGACAAGATTATCAGACACTGTAAAACAAACAGCTCGTGTTGCGTAGAAAGAAGTGCAAATAAAAAAATGAATAAACCACTTAGACAAGCCTGCTGAATGAATGTCACTAGCAGCCAAGATTCAGAGATAAATTTAGTGCAACTGGATCTATACAACACCCATGCATTTGTGGCTCTTGAGAGGCAGGGACTAAGATCTCTATATATATTTTCTCTATAGAACATTATTGATAAAGGATCAACAGCAATCTACCAACTCCAGGGTCATTTTTGCAAGGTGCAAAGCTTTGAACAATCACTCCTAAAGACAATGTTGGAATGTTTACTTATTTCATCGGGGGAAATGCCCATCTTTTGAAATGTTATCAAACTTATTTTTGGTAGGTCTTCTGGTGTTGAACAGGTAACTCGTGCAGAGCGAAGGATCCTGCCGGTGGCATGTCATTCTTCACCCTTTAGCAAGGTCTCCCTACATTCTGTAGTTCTTGTTTCCTGCACTCCCTCTACTCGTGTTCTTCAAATGTACTTCCTAAAAATAAGGGAGAAAAAGTGACATTAATTTGATCAATTTTTATGTATCCAACCCATCTATTTCTAACACTGGATCTCAACCTTCATACCTTATGTCTCACCAGTCAGTTTAATAGACAACTTGGGCCAGGGTTTTCTGAGAAAGACGTAAACAAGTGGATGGCCTTGGGTTTTTAATTTAGACAAACCTCACTAAAGCTACTTCTATTTACCCTTGATGGCATGGGGACCACAAATTGCTTTGTAATCATACAAAAATATGTGTTTATTCATCTTCCACTATCACAGGTTCCTTGATAGGAGGGGGATCCTTTAAAATCCAGTCTTCTGGCTTGGAATATCTTTTCCTAGTGAGAAAAAAACAATCACATCCTGGGATCATCCTCCATTGTTTTATTGCTTTTGGTTCTGTTTTAGTTTCTGTAAAAAGGACATTAACTTTTCATCTTTTTCTTTTTCTCCTCTGGAGAGAGGCAGAGGTTTTGAAGTAGAAGATTGGGAAGTTTTGTAGCTGATTTGGAATCTACAGAATCACAGACATTCTGAGCTGTGCTCAAATCCTGGTTCTATTTTCTAGCTATGTGAACTTGTGTAAGTGACAATCTCCTGTGTCTCAATTTCATCCATAAACTGGGATAATAATGGTTTCTACCTTTTAGGATTAAGGATTAAAAAAATTAGAACATAAAATCACTTATAATAGGCCTGGAACACCATGAACACTACATAAGTATTACCAATTGTTATTTGCTATTATTGTTATTATTCAATCTTTATTGGAAAGGAACTATTCTTGGATTAAACATTCTGGGTTCCTTGTTTTGGTGCTACCATTCAACTATCAACAACCAATTCTGTTATCCAAGGAATACTGAGTTTTGCTTAGAATAGAAGCTCTATGATAATAGGGACATGTCTCTGCTCACTGTTTACAGCTCCATGTCTACAGCAGTGCCCAAAACATTTCAGGTGCTCAATAAATACATATTGAATGAATATAATGAACCCTCTGATAACGTGAAAGATCAAGTCATTATACTTCCCTTTTGTAATTATTATTTTATCCTTGAACATACTTAAATAGCAACATTTATTTAGACAAATAAGCTGTAAACTAAAATCCAGAATAAGCTGTAAACTAAAACTAATCAGTTGCTGCTTCTCTTGGTTTTCCTTCTAGTCAGGAGGCCTTTAGAGAAGAATGTAAAGGATACTTATTGGTACAGAATGAGGTTTAAGGATTCCTTTTTCCCAGGAACATTTTCCATCCAGACCAAAACCAAGGGTTCTCATCACGGGCACTGGAATCTCCAAATCCTTCCCTCTGGCTAAGGAAATGATCACTCTCCCAATCATTGTAAGACATTTAAAGATCATTGTGAGGGACCTTGGAGATCACTCAGACCTGAGAACTGGAGAGGGTCAGAAACTGGGGCAGAGTCAACTACTAATCACTGGAAATGATACCTATTGACTCAGACCCATAGGGATTTGATCATTTTTCTTACACATATTTTCAGCTCTACCTGGAACATCAGTGATCAACAAGTCCTTTATAAAAGCAAGTTAGTACTTTGTACGTTGATGGTAAAAATATCTTATACCTCCTGAATAGAAGGAGGATGACATCATTGTGTAAAAATGTTTATTAAAATATATAGCTCAGTGGCCACTGAAAAAAAAATCTTTGTGGGAAGAAAATGGACATTCATGTAGGAGAGATTGAGATGCTATCTGTTTACAATCCTGGCACTTTCCCCTCTAATATCATACAACTTTTACCAGGTTCACTTCACATGCATTTGTTGCTCTACAAAGCATCTGCTATTAAGCTACCAGTAAAGTTTTTATTTTTAACCTTACACCTTATTCTGCTTCCTTAAAGGAGTTCTCTGGAAAATGGAAGAAAGACATATGCAGCTACAGAGTAGACATACTATTGTCCCAAACTCCTTGAAACATTTCTGTTCAGTTCTCAACAGACCCTGCTGATGGTATATGGCTCATCAACCCCCCATAATCAGTATTATTAAGGACACTATTGCTCTATCAAACTAGTAACCAAATTAATTAACAGGACTATAAATACCCTAATTCGGGTTTTAACCTCTTTTTTGTTTACAAGTTATGACAGCTTAGAAAAAGGATTTTAAAGAATCTGAATAAAGCCCATTCTAAGGAAATACTCCAGAATGAAATGGTTACACGTAAAAAGAAAGCACGTGAGGTATTTAATCTCCAGTCTTCTTCTCAAGCCAAATTAATCACAGGTTTCCAAATGAAAAAGTTCAGGTATCTTCTATACCTCTTCACATTCATGATCGCTGTAGCAAAAAGGACTGAGGTTAGTTTGGCCAACCATATAGATCTTATCCCTTTTCCCCAGTTCAGAGATTCTTTCTTTGCTCTCCAAGCAGAAGTGTAAGGTGTGAAGTCTGAGTGGAGGGATCTTCTGGACTGTTTCTTCTGGATCTGACTCGGCATCACAGCAAAGTCCTGGGCAGAAACTCACTTGATAAAGCTGACACCGCTCCAAGTAGCACGGTTCCCATGCACACAGGCGTATGATGGAGGCCATTCAGAACCAGCTGGGATGTCGTCTGGTTTGCATTTGGCTTTCTTCCCAGGCTCTCACATGTGACTTCTTTGTTGCAGACAATGACAGTGACAAAACAAAAGCACTCAGGGATTTAGTCTCAGTTGCATCTGTTGCTTTGCTCATTGTTTTAATTTAATGACGCGGGCCACCCTTGACAATGGGTGGCAAGTGGAGGCCTGCTAGAAGCAGCCGTCGGAGCTGGCACCCTCCTTCAGTGCACTTCTTGAAGGGGTTATGAAACTGTCCCACATTCAGCCAAGCAAAAACTTTTCACTTCAACAGCCTGTCCAAGACAAACAAACCAGCTAAAATTGTGTCTAGTATGCAACTAGACAGATTTTTGAAAGAAAAACAGTAGTAAATACTGTTTCCTATTGACACCAGAGAAGGTAAGATTATTTACAAAAAAAAAAAAAAAAGTTGGTCCTCAAGCTCACTGGGGTTGGCTGAGGAAACATACCCTCTGAAGGAAGGGTTAACTGACTCATGAGGGAATAGGTTTGATAGGGGTTAATTTGTGATTACACAGTGTATGCCATACACAGATATATAGGAAGCTAGAAAATGCCATGAAGGGTTCATTCACATTCCCCCATTTTCTCTTGGCGATCCTAGCTCTTAGTTTTCCAATGGAAAACTGTCCACAAACTTTTTAAGTTCCTTGAGAGCTAATGACAATGGCAATAATAGTTATCTTGATTAAAATTTGCACACATTTTACAGTTTACACAGTAATCTCCGTGAATCCTCCCAACAACCTCAGGAGATGACGTTGTTTGCATTGGTACCATTCACTATCTAAGGCTCCTGAAGATTTAGTGACTTGCTTGACGTCACATAGGAACAAAGTGATAGACCTCGAACTAATAGTAAAACCACCTATTATTTTCATAAAAGAATGACAGTTCTACTAGTTGAACATGCGTATGTGCTGGTCACTGTCGTGTAAGTGCTAATGGTAAACATTTTCTTATTTAATTCTCATAATTCTCTCAGAAATGGGTACTAGTGTCTTACCCATTCTACCTTCATGAAATATGAATACAAAACAACGTGCCTGATTTCTTACAGTGAAGATGTAACCATGTTTGGGATTTGTATCAGTCGCTTCTGATCCTGGAGCTCACCAGATAGATACTCGACCACGGCGCCTCTCAAAGAGGTAGACCAGTATCTGGTGTTGCAAAACCCAAATCTCTTTCCAGTAACAGTAATTGATAATGTCATGAGGTGCCCATGATCCCAGATGGTGGCAGATGCTGGTTAAGAGGGGAAGGCAAGACTCTAAACTAGGGAAGTGGGTACCTCCCTTATCCCAGTGTGAGCTGAGTCCCATTTGTATGCTATTAATGGAGGTCTAGTAGCACAATATTCATTTAGCAAAAGCTAACCCTGTGAATACGATAAGCCCTTATTTTCTCCCCGCCTATCTTTGTGAGACATTGCCTGAGAGGCAGAATCTAAAAGGATGATAATAGCCCCTTTAAATTTTAGGGAGGAAGCAGTGATGTTTTCAATAGACTATGTTTCCATCTCCACCCACTGCAAACAAGTTAAGTATTGTATGACATAAACTCTAAGAAAAGCCTGGAACCCTATAAAAAATGCTGGGAAAATACTGCCCATCATGGAATGTTAATAGCCTATTGTACAGCCTAAAGTTCTAACTCAGCATTGACTTTCTCCTAAAAAGGGCAAAATAGAAAGAAAAAAAAAAGGCAATGGATGATTGAAGAGATGGCCCAGATGTCAACTTGTTGAAAAGGATGTGCCCTGGCTATTTTGCTGGCTTAGCCTGGAGAAATGTGAAATATTGAATGATGATTTAAATGTCTCAATATCAACTTTGATATCTCATTATTTGGGGGGGATTACAAGTCCGAATTCCAGGAGAGTGAGGTCAGTCTTTCATCTCAGGGAGCCAAGTAGAGTGAGTGTCATGAGATCAACTCAGTGCTCTGGGATGTGACTTTTAAAACCGAAGGACAAGAGATATATGCTCCTGGTAGAGTAACTGCCTCTTCAGCAAAGAGATAGGTGTAACAGTCTGGGCACAGTGCTGGTCTGCCCAGTCCCCTTTCTATTTATGTTTTTCTAGAAATGACCTCACCCTATCTTTTATGTGGTTAGAGTGGGAAAGGACATTTTTTCCAACGTGATCATCTCCTCTGACAATGCATGGTAGGTGGGCCCCACAGCCCCCTCCCTTAGCTCAAGAGTGTAGTGGGGACATCAGGGCAGACCCAATTTCGGGGAAAACCAAAACTTCTTTATTGGCCATCTCTGGCTTAAGGACTCCTCAGTGGTTTTGCTGACTTTTCTTTAGACGGTGCAGCCATCTGGGATGCTTCTCCCCAGTCATCTCTCCTCCTCGGTTTCACTGAGGTCAGACTTGCACTTGCATTCTGCTGGCTTGCTCAGGCTTCCCTGATCCTCTCCTATTGCTTTTCACATGGGTATTTACCCTCATCAAACCCTTGCTCCTTTAACCCAGTATCATAAATATTTCTCAGAGAACCTGGATTTATATACCTAGCTTGGATCCCAGCTTCCAACACAGAATTGTGTGACCTTTGACATTTGTTACGTTGTCCTCTCCTTCTCAGTCTCCTGTTTTGTAAAATGAAGGGGGGAGTAAGAGCACCCACCTCATAATGTTGTTATGATTACATGTGATCACCCTTACATGTCTACCTACCGTAGTTGTGTGCAAGAGAGCCAGCTGTTTCAAGGGCCCTTGGTTTAGCTCTCGTTTGTGAACTTGATGGCAACAGCTGTCTGTTCTGGCTTCTGTGCTGTCAGAATCCACTCTGGGTCTGCCTTTGTTAGAGCACTGACATGTTGTGGAGTAAATCAGCTAAGTGTTTGCTTTCCCACTAAAAAGTAAACTCCTTGAGGGCAGGTAGCATGGGCCCTTCACCTCTATCTCCTCCTTGGATGTGGGAACAAAGTGGTGAACCAGGAAATGCTTGTTAAATTGATTTGCATTTCTGGCAGGAGTGATGGAATGGAGTTCAGGTGAACAGCAAGCCTTACACGGCTTCCTGCTTCTTGCTGTGCACAGAGCCCCTGTCCTGTCTTGGAACTTACAACTGGCAGATTGCAGTACAGTAAACATCAGTGAAGAGATGGAGAAGAGCGAGCACAGTGCATAGTTCACATGCTGGAGTCCATCTTGAGTTTGGATTCTGGTCTGACCACTTGTTGGAGCAAGACCTTGGCAAGACATTTAGCCCCCTTAGTCCAGGTTTTCTAATCGTACCATGGGGGATGGGCATAATTATAACATTTACCCTTTAGGCTAATGGTGAAGATTAAGGAGGTGATTGGTGACAGCCTTTACTTCAGGGCATGTGCCTAATAAATAACAGCTATTATTATTGCCTTTTTAGAAATAGTTCCTGTTGGGAAAGCACACGCCATGCTTGAGTACTGCCCTTTCTCTGATTGGTGGATAATAGTTGCTTACTGGTTGCCCAGGGTGCCCTTGACTGATGCACTAACAGATGCATAACTCTTGTTTCTAGTGACAGGTACATCCCTGGGAATCCCCCAGTTTAGGGAATGTGTTTATCCTATAATTATTCACAGATTATCCTGTCTTGGCAATTCCTTACTTTTCAAAGGATACCACCTGACTCTGTTTGAAGTATTTTTGTCTGTGATGTAACAAATCATTACCAAAATGGTTTAAAAGCCTGAAAAAAGGAAAAGGAAAAGGAAAAAAAAGCTGAAGGGTATTTGCCCTTGCTGGCAAGAGTTATTTATGTTGCCTTTAATAGTCTTGAACGATGTTGTAAAATACTCCAGGGCTGCTTAGGCTGTTGATTCTATGGGCAGCCTGTTTTGTTAGCTGTTTGTGTTACATTTTTAAATTAAAACAACAACAACAACAACACTTTAAGCACACTATCTTTCCCAGAGGGAGTTGATTTTGGGATTGCTGGAAGGTTCAACCATTGTGGTATTTTAAAAAGTGAAACACCAGATTCTAGCAGTTTCACTGATATGTGCTAAAGATTCAGCATATTTTTACCTAAAAACTGGATTTGCTATTTTTTTCTCTTTAGCCTCCAAAATAGCATTGTTTCATCTGACATAAAACATACGTTGGAGCCCTTAAACGCACGTGTGCAGTAATTTATTTTCTAACATTAGGGAGAGATGTGGGGCTCGAGGTTGTTACCTTCTGGTATCACTTCAATGCAGTAGTGATGAGTGCAGAGATTAGTCGGAAAGGGTGTTCCCTCTTTCACTCATGCTTTGCGTGTGTGACAAATCTGGGCAGAACATTCAAATCCTGTGTTCTGAATTTTCCTCCTCCGAATTGAGAGAAATTTTGCAAGTTTGGAAGGCTTTTCTGAACTTTTAGGATGAACAAAATAACACTACGACAAGTTAAAGTGATTTGCATCTGTTGCAGGTTGACGTGAGTCTTCAGCATATAAAAGTAAACATGTATGGTGCCAGCCAGTGCTTTTCCAAGACAGAAAATGGCGCAAGAACAATTCATGTGTTTATGCAGTTAAAAAAAAATCAGAATTGTGCCCAAAGTAGTTTTACTTCCATCCTAGTGTTCTTTGAAGAAGGAAACAAGTATCATTATTGACAGAGACAAACCAGCGCATCCAACAGTGGCCTTGGTCAATCAATACTGACACAATAATGCTATGTATTTATTGATTCCTTTTATATTTTTCATTTTTCTCTAGTCCTCCAATGCCTCATGAATGATTCAAGTTTGCCACACTCAGACTGTGACATAAATATTACATGTTCTCAAGTCTACAATAGGATTCCTTATCTAACCCTCAATCTGCCATGGTCTTACTCCTAATCATTTAGAATTTTTGTCTTGCCATAATTGTCATCTACAGCTGTGAAAATACCACATCATATTTTCATGGATGGCAAAGCTGGCTGGTCTTTGATTACATGACCTCTTGGAGCTGGCCAGACAGAAAGCTCCATGTGAATGTTTATATATTTTACAGAGAATTTTGTAAGAAATTCTGGCATGTGAATCCCACTGTGTGTGCACACATATACACACACACAAGTAAAGAGAAAATAATCTTTCTCCCAAAACTATTTGCTGTAGTTAACTACAGATTGTAAGGATTACCACCAAGGATATTTGAAATTAAAGTTTGATGAACCTTCAGCATTCTTATTTCTATCACACCTCCACTTTTTCAAGACTTAGTTTTTTGACCAAATGGATCTTAAAACTATAATCTCATCAGTGAATAAAATAGATGGGAATGTTTGGAAATGTTTTCTAGCTCTTATTACTGATGGAGCAGTAGCCCATTGAGCTATGATTGAGTTCCTAGTATGATGAGAAGTTTCTTTGCTGCTCTCTTTAGTACCAGAAATGAGCTCATATGCCCATTGTCCCACATCTCTCATAATTTCCTTGCTGTTCTCAATTTCCATTTCTCTCTACTTGAGTTTAAATGTAAGCCTATATTTCTAAACCATCTCTTTTGGTTGCAAGATAAAAACAAGATAGCCCTAAGGGTATTAAAGTGTTAGTCACTCAGTTGTGTCGGACTCTTTGTGACCGCATGGACTGTAGCCCACCAGCTCCTCTGTCCATGGAATTCTCCAGGCAAGAATACTGGAGTGGGTTGTCATGCCCTCCTCCAGGGGATCTTCCTGACCCAGGTATCGAACCCAGGTCTCCCGTACTGCAGGCAGATTCTTTACCATCTGAGCCACCAGGGAAGCCCCCCTTAAGGGGGTTAAAGCAATCCCATTAAAGGAGTCGTAAATAGATGAGTATCAGGGAATGGTACTCAGATTTCAGTTAGAGCTCTGAGGATAAAAAAGCTGATTTTGACCCTGCAGATCTGGAAATTTAATGGCCACTGAAAACTTTTCCTAACCTTGCCTGGTCCTTCTTTAAAAATGGACTTATCTTGCCTAGGCCAATACATATTGTCACTGATTTTCAAAGGATTCAGGAGCTGGGCTTTTAATCACTGGAGAATTCTATAGTGGATATTTAAAAATTCGTCAAGGCACTCTGCTTCTTTTAAAACAATTTATCTTTATCTTTATTTTTTATAATTATTTTCTATTGGAGTATAGTTGCTTTATAATGTTGTGTTAGTTTCTCCTGTACAGCCAAGTGAATCAGCTATATGTATGCACATATCCCCTCTCTTTTAGATTTCCATTCCATTTAGGTCACCACAGATCACTATAAGTGATTTACCTTTTCGTTGTCAGCAAAGGCTTCCCCTTTACCTCTAGACTATCAGTTTTGTGCTGGATTAAAAGTCAGCTCTCTGTTGTCTAATAAACATTGCTCAAAGCCCTATTCCCTTCATACCGGCAAGCAAAGAGAACTGACTTCATCTTCCTCCATGGTGTGTAAGTGGACTTGAGAAATGGCAAGCCTTATTAGTTAGGAAAACACTGTTTCCTGTCGGTGAGTGGTGGGAGGGAGAGGGTCAGGAGTTGGAGGGGGGAGGGAGGAGAGGCTCTCCCAGAGCTGCTTTCTCTGCCTCCTTTTCCACCCTTACATCCTAACAGCACGCACGAGAAGCTGTATGAGGTTTTGTTTGTTTTCAAGAGATGTTTGNAACCCATGGACTGCAGCCTACCAGGCTGCTCCATCCATGGGATTTTCCAGGCAAGAGTACTGGAGTGGGTTGCCATTGCCTTCTCTGTTCCGGAAGTGTAGCTGTTTGTAATTTCTGAAGAGCTGCCCTACTTTCTTAACAAAATAGACCCAAGGCACAGCAGCATTTCCAAGAGGCAAGCCAAATTTTAATCGTCTTTAAAAAACTGATGCTGGAGCCAGATCAAGAGAGGTTCACAGCCAAAAACCTGACAAGTCAATTTCCCAGACAAGCGCGGGAAAAGCCTAGGTCTGCAAGGCCAGCAGAGGCACCATGGGACCCAGAGGACCAGACCTCTGGGTCTGGAAACCTAGAAACCCCTGCCTCAGGGCAGGCTGCGCCCAGCTGCCGCACGGCACCCACCTTTGGGTTTCCGTAGTCACCTTTCCGACTCAGGAACTCCCCGACAAGCGCCTTATCCTGGTACACCTCGGCGAGGCAGACCCTGCAGGAAAACGGACCACAGGGAAGTTTGGGCACTGCAACCGTGCCCACGTACAGAACCACCAAAGATTCCTAATGCTGCTGGCGTCAGCTAATCACGAAGTGTGTGTGACCAGCCTGTGTGCCTGCTAGGTGATCACAGCTTTCGAAAATGAAGGATTTAGGGTCAGCCTGTTACTGCTCACTTCATACCTGGGCTTCTCCAAGCTCCTACCCTCCTGCCCCTCACAGGGGTTTGGCCAGGACTCTGGGAGAGATCTAAGTGGAAGTGTATCATAAACTTAAAAACAGGCCCCAGGGGTTGGTATTAAGAGCTCCGGGCTCCTCCATCACCCTTTGTCCACCACACCCATCTTCACATCTCCATGGTGACAGGACAGCCTGACCCGCCCACCAGGAAACAGAGGGAAAGACACCAGTGTGTGCTGAGCTCCCGGGAGCTGGGCACTTCTGACCTTCATAAGGAGCTTGCAAGGTAGAGGCTGTCATTCCATTTCACGGCTTGGCGAGCTGTAGGGACCCCCTGCCCCCGTGGCCACACAGAGGCCACGGGTCGGGTGGAACAGGTGTGGTTACTATTACTATCGCCCTGCTCACAGGTGGGGAAACAGCCTATGAGGGGATAAGCGCCCCGTTCCAGGCCCCACGGCTCTGAACTGCGGTGAGGACGGGGACTCAGGCCTCTAAGCCCTGCAAGCCCTCTCGTCCCCGGCCCTGGCCGCTGCAGGACAACAGGAAGAGCCTCAGGCGGGGCGGGAAGCCCAAGGCCCAGACCTCACTCACAGCAGCTCTCCGTCACCCAGCAAGCGCCCATCCTCTCTATGGGCCTGTTGCCACTCTGTGAAAAAAAGAGGACTTTGGACCAGGGGATCATAGCCCTTTCTGACAGAACAATTTAAGAGCACTCCACGCGCCGGGCAAGCGGCTTCACACAGGAAGGCCGCCTGGTGTGCCTGACCCTGTAGCTCTCGTCGGGGGTGATCTGGGCCCCATGGGAGACGTGTGAAGACACTTTTCATTGTCACAGCTGGGAAAGGGGGTTGCTACTGGTGCCTAGTGGGTGGAGACACGGATGCTGTTAAACATCCCACAGAGCATAGGAGGCCCCACACAAATGATCCGGCCCCATGTGTCAGCAGTGCTGAGACCCAGAAGCCCAGAAGAGCTGAACCTCCTCCATGATCAGGGCTGGGTGCCTTCCCTCCAAGCTGGCTGACTGCACGCAGCCCAGGGCTTGGGATCAACCTGGAGCCACGCTCTCTCACTGACCCATGGCACGGGCTTCAGCTGGTGGAAGCGGTTTCTCCCAACCCTGCTTGGGTCCCCTCCTGGCCCCACCGTCCTGCTGGCCGCAACTCCAGAGAACAGCTCTGGCTTCACAAGGCATCCTGAAGTCTAAACACCTTATGCGTGAGAGTGCCCGGAATCACACCCGGCCCCCCGGATCAAGGACCACCTCACTAACAGCCTCCAAAACACATCTGATGTGCTCCTGGAAGACTCAGACTCTATCCACCTGGATTCTACAGCCGACTCATAAGCAGATGGGATGAAAACAGAGGAAAGAACAAGAGAGAAGCCCGGGGACACCCCGGACAGGGAGTTCCGGAAGTTCAAAGGCGGCTTACTTGTAGTTCAGATAGGCTTGTGGGTTTTTGATTATGTAGCGAGCTCTTCGTCCGACGGACAGGGAGGTTTTATCCAGAGACTCTTCCAAGGTTGAGTGCAGGATGTCCCGCACGACCTGCCAGGGGACGAACGGGCCCTTCACCTGGATCAGACACAAGCCGAGATGGAAGGTCAGTTGCCCTGGAGCCCACGGCACGGGTCACTAGTGTGAGGGAGGGGAGTTGGCCCGTGCAGCCTCGTCCCTCAGTGGACACACAAAACTCAGCCACAGTTACTGGGTACTGACCACAGGCCTGGCCCTGAGTCGGGGGCTGGGAAGAGAGGAGTAAGACAAACCCTCAACATCCAGTGGAAGTGTCTCTTGGTGACTAACAGAGGTGCCTGGAGGTGCTGGGCAGTACTGACTGGAAGGCAAAGTGAGGGGAAGTCAGGAGGTCTGTGACATGGTCTGTGGAGGGCTATGCTCAGAAATGCTGTGTGTGGCGCCTGCGGTCACACTGATGGAAACAGAGCCCAGGCGAAGAAGGGGTGTGATGACAACCTTTTTTTCTTAGTGCCTGAGCATGAGGGGGCCGGGGAGGCTGGTGTGAGCTGAAATGAGTGAGTGGAGGGTTTGTGCGGGCCTCTCCCATTATCACTGTGATGAGACAAAGGCCAGGCATGAGGGATAGCAACACGCTGTCAGGTTCTTCCTGGCAGAAGGGGCCGTGATGGAATTTAGGAACGCACAAAGGGGTAAGAAAACCTGGGAAAACGATCAAGCAAAGGCGTTTAATGAGCTCAAATTAAAGGCAGAGAGCAACCGGGACACACGGCCTCTGGGAGGGTTTCTTTGGCCAGTGCGGCAGAAGGACAGGAAATGAGGGCTACGCTACGAAGCTGCCTCACCTGCTCTGCCTGGTGGTGGTACTACCTGCAGGGGCCCCGGATGGGAGGCTGGCGGAGCCCACACTCCTGGGGGCTTCTACGGACCAGCCTGATGGGACACTGGCCTTGGTGTGGCTGGAAGGTGGGGCGTGAACCCAGGCAGGAACCTGGGGCCATCGCTACACAAATGAGTAAGAAGCCTCTCTGCCTCTGGAAGCAGCCACTCCAGTGGGCCAAGAGGGGCCAAAAGCCAGAGGAGCAGCGTGACATGTATGTGTCCAAGGGGAAGAGCAAGAGAGCAGTAACCACTTCCTGTCAGCAGGGTCAGTGGTGCCTTTCCAGAGATGGTAAGCAGTAAATGAAAGATAAACAGGACTATTCCAGGCAGATGAGGGTGAGAGATGGGGAGTAGGGAAGGGACTGAATCCCGGTGAAGAGACAGCGAGTGCAGCTCTCAGCTGTGTGACGTCGTTTGTCGTTGCTGTTTACCAAGTCACGTCCGACTCTGCGATTTCATGGGCTGTAGCCCGCCAGGCTGCTCCGTCCATGGGATTTCCTAGGCAAGAATACTGGAGTGGGTTGCTGTTTCCTTCTCCAGGGGATCTTCCCGACTCAGAGATCAAACTCGCGTCTCCTGCCCTGGCAGGCGGGTTGCGCATCATCTGAGCCACCAGGGAAGCCGAGCTGTGTGGTGTGCAGCCAGGCAAAGACCCAGATGTGTGAGCTGAAGGCTGGAAAGAGAGGTGCAAAGCTGAGCGCGGGGTTCACCGGAAAGATTCTGGGAGACGCTTCTCCCACGGGCCGAGTGGAGTAGATGGGATGAGCAGTCCCAGGGCCACGCTCCTCCCTGTGTGGGTCAGAAGAGCAGGAGCCTCCCGGATGAGAGGGACTCACAGTCCGCGGGCTGGAAGCTGGGGTCGATGGAGAGGCGAGTGGGGTGGGGGGCGCACCTTGGTGTTGAGGACGTTGCTGGCGATCCGGCAGAGCATGAGCAGCCCGTCCTCCTGCAGCGACCAGGTGACCCGCAGCCGCGTCATCCTCTGCAGGGCGCTCTGGTCCGCCTCGTCATGGTAACGCCTTTTGTTCTTGTCTTCCGGGAGCTCTTCTAAGGTGGGGATAGCAGAGGGGGCTTTGAACAACTGTTCACTGTCACTCCAGAGAGCGGAAGGGTCCCTACCCAGTGGGTGGGCCTGGATGAAGGTGTCACTTATCAGCATCTCATCAAGTGGGGAGTCATGTCAATTACCCACAAAAGACTTAGCTCAACGGGACAGATTTTTTTAACCCCTTTCATCGTTTCTCTTTGGTCAGATTTCATGGTGACAGGTTGGGCAGCCTGATGCAGCCGGTTATCTGCCCATCTCCAATCTTTCCCTTGGAGGCAATGAGCCCTCTGAAGGTCCCTCGCCTCCTTCAGAAGCACTCTGAAGGAACCTGCTCAGGGCGTGCTCTCCAGGTAAGTGGGACCCCACCATTCCCTGCTCTGCGACCTCAGAGATGCTGTGTACACTCTGGTGCAGCAGGGGGACAACAAGGCCCACTGGTCAGGGCTAGATAACTTCAGGACTGACCCAGACCGCTAAAAAACACCCAGCGCAGTGCCTGGTGCAAAGGAGCTGTTATCTAAGTAATATCAATCACAAACATCATGGAAGATTTACTGGGTGCCCAACACTGGCTTAAGCTTTTTACATACATTCACTCACAAGCAAAATAATACTCGACAACCACGCTAGGAGAAGGATACAACTATTATCCCCATTTGGCAGGTGAGGGATCTGAAATGCACAGAGGCCCAGCATCTTGCCTGAAGTAAAAAATCCTAGGGAGCAGCAGTTAGGATGGGAACCCTGAGCTCTAAAACCACTGGGCTTCCCCAGGCTCCACCCTCCACTCCCCTCCCTGCTGGGAAACGCTGGCGGGAGTTCCAAAGGCAGATGCCATATGCTACCGCCAATTCTAAAAGACTGTTTGCTTAGTGAGCGTATTTCAAATAAGAGCAGGAGAAAAGTGGGCAAGATCATTTGCATTCAAAGCAACACCACCATTGGATTTTGCTTTGCAGTGAATTCACGTCTTTTCAAGCCAATTTGATCTTACACATATCTGGACAGGCTGAACGGAGGGGGGCATTTCAGCTGATGCGAGGCTATTTGTTATGAGCACCAGCCGAGTAAATCACTAAAAATGGGTTCGTGTTAAAGCATTCTGCTCTCAGCTGAAACAGCTAAAGCTATCAGATCATTGTTAAAATGCACGGTCCACTGAAATGACATAAAAGTGGCTGAGAACCTGGACACTGGTCTCCCCGCTGCCCTCCTTCCCTGTAAATGATGCCCGAATGAAGAATTCAAAATGGGAATCGAACAGGCACTGTAAGTGGCTCCCGCACTCCCTCTGATTTACAAACACAACTTGAAACTTTGCCCTGAGCACAAATACCGATGTTAAAAGGTGAACCAAGAGAATAACAGGATTTGAACCGGCTGTGATGAGGACTTGGCTAAGGATTTTTGCCAAGGTTTTTTTTTTCCCAGTTGAGATGAAATTAAAAATGTGAACAGAGGGAGTCACTAACTGAAACGGCTCTACATACTACCGTGATGGAGAGAGCAGGGCGGGGGCTGTATAGAAAGGTCAAGGCCCTCTCGGCCAACAGGCTGGGCTTGGAAAACAAAACACAGCCACACAGTTAGCGCTGCAAGCGGAGGGGGTGAACCAGAGTCTGAGGGCAGCGCTCAGGCCGGGCCACGGGGAGGCTGCTGCCCGTCCCCGGCTGGACCGGCCTCAGGCGAGCCTCACAGACACAAATGATCGTCACCAAACCTTTCTTCTTCCTCTTGACCTTCTTCCCTGGGTCCTTCTTCAGCCGCTTGCGCTTCTGGCTCTTCCCGCCCTTCACTTTCTGGTTCCGCTCCAGCGCGGGCTCTCGCTCCACTTCGACGTGCTCGTCTCTGTCGGCACAGAGCCCCGATCCGGCTCGAGCATCTCCCCAGACCGTCAACCTGCCGTTGCCTGGAAACAAGCAAAGGAGCTGGCATTGCAGAAGGGCCCCGCAGAGGCCAGAACAAGGCGCAGCGCGGGGGTCCCACTGGCCCGGCGTCCGTTTCTGCAGAGGTTCTGGCCCACGTACCTCCGGCCCCAAGGGGCATCGGGCGCTTGGACAGAAACGTCTGCAGCCTCATCGTGAGCCCGTTCTCCGACGTGGTGGTCTCCTGAAAGACAAGGACGGCACTGGATGAAGTGTGAGCTTCACTGGGCCCCCAGGAACCCAGTGCAGCCAGTGCTGAGTGTAGAGTTCCCGATGAAGAGGTGGCGCAGGGACCGCCACCTTCCTATGGAACACACACCCCCGTCTCGTGTGGCCTCTGAGACTCTCCTTTCTTTCTTTTTAAAAGGAATACTTGCACTCATTGAAGAATAAATTAGCATCCATGTGGGGGAAAGAAAAAAGAAAGTCAGGTAGATCTTTACAAAGTCCTGCTGTACCTTTCAGTACTTACGGATGCAATTACTTGTGTCTCTGGTCAATTTTGGTTTGGCCAATTCAGAAACTGTGAGCTGGGACTTTCCTGGTGGTTTAGTGGCTAACAATCCACCGGCCAATGCAGCGGACACGGGTTCAATGGTCTGGAAGATCCCACATGCCGCAGGTCAACTAAGTCTGTGCGCCCCAACTACAGAAGCCCGAGCGCCCTGGAGGCTGTGCCCCACAATGGAGAGGAGCCGCGGTAACGAGAAGCCTGAGCGCTGCAACAAAGACCAGCCCCCTCTCGCCACAACCAGAGAAAGCCCGCACACAGCAACCAGGACCCAGGGCAGCCAGAAGGAGAAACAGAGAAAGTAAATCTTAAAAACAAAATCTGTGAGCCAGGGAAGGCAGAGGCAGGTGAGCAGCGATGGCTGGGGAGCGGGTGTGATGGTCCTAGGACGGATGCCCACCTTTTTGGCCTTGTCCATGATGTAGCTGGTCCAGATCCAATTGCGCTTCAAGTGTGCGTAGAAGCTGGAGTCGAGCCCCGCGGCTCCCAGGCCGTCTCCGGGGATGATGCCTTCATCCACGACCTCGCGGCTGCCCCTGGGAGTCGGGAAATAAACAGACACCGAGCCTCCTTGGGAACTGGGAAGAGAGCCCGTGGAGTGGGTGGGGGCATGTACTACGACTGCTACCTTCCCACAAAGACACCTGACAGGCAGCAGTAAAGAATTTGTCAAAAATCCAGATTTTTATGTCAAAATCCCAGGTTCTTTTTAGTTTTTGACAATGTGGGGGGCTGGCTGCCTCATGGCTGGGGCCAGAGTGAGCCACGGCCACCAACTCACAGCCCCACAGCAGGGACTCAGGCCTCCAGGCCTGACAGGGAGCCTGATGGCAGGGTGGCGGGGTGGGGGGGGCCCACAGCCTGCAGGACGAGCCCCCCGCGGCTCTGCACGCGGGGACGGGCGGGACGCACATGGTGTACTCCATCATGGCACACTTGCGCTCCAGAGTGTACTTGTCCATGGCGTTCTCCTGCTCCTTCTGCATTCTGCCCTCCTCATCGCTGCCCTGGTCTGGGCCGCTGCTCTTCCGGGCGCGCGGGCAGCGCACCACGCCTAGGAAAGAGACAGGAGCCCCGCTGACGACACCTTTCCGCCAAGGTCTGCCGCTGGGTGGCAAGAGGAGTGAATTCCCTTTCTGGGACCAGGATCCCCACCAGGGGAGAGGGGCTGAAATCGGTGGACCTCTTTGCACAAAACATCTTACATCATCATGTCGTGGGGGAGCAGAAGGAAGAGTTACAGCTGGTGGGTGAACCTGAGAAAAGAGACTGCACACAGCCTGGACTCTCTAAAGGCGGGAAGGCGAGCAGGCAACCAGAAACCCTAGGCCTTCTTTCTTTCTGGTGGAGGGCCCAGGGAGCCACATGCCACAGGCCCGGGCTTACCCAGGGGCTCAGTGGTAAAGAATCTGCCTGCCAATGCAGGAAACACAAGTTTGATCCCTGGGTTGGGAAGACACCCTGGAGGAGGAAATGGTAACCCACCCCAGTAAAGTATCCTTGCCTGCAGAATTCCATGGACAGAGGGGCTTGGCAGGCTACAGCCCCTGGGGTTGCAAAGTGTGGGACACGACTGAGCGGCTAAACAACAACAAACATGGCCACACAGCTCCGAGGTACGCACGCTGTCTCTTCACCAGGATTCCTGAGTGCCCTCTGCAGACGCATTTGCTGAGAGGAGAAGTTAAGCAAACTCCACTTCTTGCAAAGAAGTGTGATACGTGACTAAAACCTTTGCTTGAGGGGCTTCCCTGTCGGTCCAGTGGTCAAGAACCCGCCTGCCAGTGCAGGGGACTTAGGTCTGACCCCCGGCCTAGGAAGCTCCCTCGCGCCGCAGGGCAGTGAAGCCCACGTGCCGCAGGGCAGTGAAGCCTGTGTCACAGCTGCTGAGCCTGCGCTCTAGAGCCCGTCAGGGGACCTAGGTCTGATCCCCAGTCCAGGAGGATCCCACGTGCCGCAGGACAATGAAGCCGGCCTGTCACAGCTGCTGAGGCTGCGCTCTAGAGCCCGGGCTCCACAATAAAAGAAGCCGCTGCAATGAGAAGTCTACTCTCTGCAACTAGAGAAAGCCCGTGCATAGCAAGGAAGATCCAGCACGGCCATCAATAACCAATAAATTAATTAAAAGAATTGCTTGAGTCAGGCCAGGGAAGGTTATGATAATCTGCAGACTATCAAAGAGCCTCCTGCAACATGGTCAGCTGGAGACTTCAGCCTGGCTGGTGGCAAGAGGCAACAGGCAGACCCCATGCCCTGCAGCTCTCAGCCAGAGCTTCATGTGAAACGTCTGGTTCAAGCTTCCCCTCAGCTCCACAAGGCGGCGGCGGTGTTCCCGGATTAGAAATGAAGAAACTGAGGCTCAGGAGGCTCCAAAGAGCTCACCCAGGGTCGTGCATCTGAATGGACTAAGGAGGACCTCAGGCGATGCCTCTCCTGGCACCGCCAAGCTGCCTGTTGGAGACGCAGACTTAGGCCACCCCCAGGACTGCTGAGCCCAAGTCCCTGGACGGCGCCCAATAACCCGCATTTCAACACGCTTCCCCAGAGCTACCGGTGAACTCATGCTCTGCGAGCCCCACCCTGTAGGATGCCCACGTCTTATTATTTGATGCTTCCCCTCGGTCAGTGGGGCCCCTCGACCCCCGCAGATGTTTGTTGATTGAAGGGACAGTCAATGTCTGATTATCAAACTCAATAAGCCTCCCATATTTCGACTTAAGAATACAAAAAGGGATGGAAATTTACCCGTTGTCAAGCCTGACAGACTCTGGTGCAAATAACATACTGGTTCGCAAATTTTTATCTAGTATAAAATGCAGGGGAAATTAGGGCACTTTAAAATCTGCAATGCTAAAAGCCTAGCTCGTTGCTGTTGCCAGAGGAGTCTACAAAACACACTGTTTCTAACATTTGTCTGTACTCATTAAATGGTCTATACAAGTGCTCGTCAGCCTCTTAGCATTAAACAAATCTTAGCATCTACCCAAATCACAGGCTTCCCTGGTGGCTCAGCAGAAAAGAATCCGCCTGCCAACGCAGGAGGTTCAGGTTCAGTCCCTTAGTCAGGAAGATCCCCAGGAGAAGGAAATGGCAACCCACTCCAGTGGATAGAGGAGCCTGGCGGGCTACAGTCCACGGGGTCGCAGAGTCTGACATGACTGAGCACACAGCAACACAATACTCGTGTGGCTCCTGCTTTGCAAAAATCAAAGCGTAACCTTGATCTTCGGGCACGGTGACAGGAGGAAGATGGAAGTCCTCTCCCAGGTGCAGACGGAATGCAGCATCCTTCTTCTCCTTGGGAGAAGCGGCAAGACAGGACCCGAGGAAAACTGGCTTAGAGGAAAGAGCACCAGACTGGCGGTTCTATCACCTTCTACAAACCCTCCATTCATTCTTGTAAACATGTTCAGGATGTTGCCTGTGTATCAGGCACTTTGAGACACGCTGGGGATGAATGCCAAATCTCCTGTGCTCAAGGGATTCCCAGAATGACATCAGATGACAGCAAAGATGCTGGAAAAGCTTTCTCGGAGAGAGAATGCTTGAAGTAGGGGGTGGGCTATCTGCAAGGTGAACATAGGTCAGGACGTGCCAGACAGAGAAGACGACGCAAGCCAACGCCTAACACAGAGCCCAAGTCACGCAGGCAATGGGCAGTCCGGTCAGTCCCTCCTCCAGACCTCCCCACTGTCCTCTGGCCTTCACTGTCACCAGAGGACCCGAGTCACAGTCCCCGGCTGGCTTCCCTGCCCTGCTCTGGTGCCTCTCACACAGCAGCCAGGGCAGCTTTGAAAGACATGAGATCTTAACTTACAACCACCATGGATTCTCGCCGCTCTGAGAATAAAGCCAAAGTCTCCTGCAAGTTTGAAAGTTTGTGAGTTCTTTACAAGTGTCCTGCAAGGCCCCTGAGCCTGACTCCTGCCTGCTTCTCCATCCCAGTGGCCACTCTCCCTCCACATATACTGGCCGATTCTGCTTCTCAGCTCTGGTCATGCTGGCTCAGCTTCATCCTTTAGAACTCAGCTCAAACTCTCCTGCTCAGAAAGGCTGCTTCCTCACCAGCCTAGGGAAATACCCTCGATTCGACACCCGGTGCATTTCCTCCCCAGCACTCAACGCACTCTGGATCTCCGTGCTGTGTGTCTTCCCCAAGAGCGCACAAGCCCCGCTGCTGTGTGATGGGCGTACGGGAAAGCACACACGAGGTGGTCAGTAAGCACCTGCTCAAAGAGCCCAGTGAATGAAGACAGAGGTGGAGCTGCGTGGGCTCAATGTGGGGCGGGGGGCGCCTGGGGGCCCTCCCAGGTAAGGTCCACCATATTCCTCTCTAAGGCAGCTTCCTGGATACTCCAGGCCTCTGGGGGACACTCTGAAAACCAGCAGGTGGTTTCTTTCCAGCTCCAACCCCACAGAAAGGAGGGAACCCAGGGAGTCCCGTAAAGACGGCTGGTACCTAGCGGGGTGTTGAGGCAGACGCACTGCAGATCGAACCAGTAGTTCTCCACGTCCTGCATTGAGTTCAGGACGTATGAACGCCTCTCGAAGGGCCGGCTGCTGCGGGCCACGTTGTAATGGGGGTCACAGGTGGTGGTGTCCACGATGCCCACGTTCTTCTTCAAGTAGACAAAGACCTACGAGGGAGACAGCAGATGGTGGGGGGGCGGGCCTCAACCACCGAGTCGGGTCAGTGTCGGAAATGCTCAGGACCAACCACCTTCGACTGGGTGCGAAGGCTGTTTACCTGATCTTTATCCTGAAACTTCTCTGTGGGGCCGAACTGGAGCAGCCCCATGAAGCAGAGCCTCTGAAGGTTCTCCACCACCGAGAAAATGAAACGTCTGTAGGCAGAGGGGGTGGCGGGTGCTCAGTCATTATCGGGGTCGGACGGGAGTGAGGGATGGGACTCTCTGCTTCACCCCTCTTCTACCTGTGGGACCTCGAGGGGGGCTTCGCGCCTGCACTGAGCTGAGACCCAGGACCCCCGGCCCATTACCACCCAGGGCAGTGGGGGCACTGCTTCTACACGGGGGGCTTGAGATAAAAAATAACAAAAGGAAAACCCACTTCATCACCTGCAATCTTTATCAGCAGATTTTACTTTTAAAAGAACCTTGCAATCAAGGGCTAAAATGTCCCAGGCCACACTGCAATTGCCCCTGTGCTTTACGTAGAAGGTCACAGAGTGGCTGAATTAATGATGGGGGTCTCTACAACCTGGAAAAAGCAGAAACCTTTCCTTTTCTGGGTTAACCGTTACTCAGAAGCCTAATTCAGAGGGGCCTGTCGGGACCCTCAGCTGCCCCGAATGACTGCAGGGACCTCACCTCTTGTACAGAAGCTGCTGCCGGATGGACCTGGGGAGAAAGCGGATCAGCGTGTGCTTCTTCAGGGGGTCGCTCAGAAACTCCTCGAGGTGGTCCACCTAAGAGGGGATTTTCAGGGCTCAGCTCACCCTTGAGGCCAGGGCGAGTTCCAAGAGTCGTGAAAAAACACTCAGCGCTATGTTCTGGGCTGAGGTCTCACTGAGCCGGGTCATCTGCCCCGTGAGGACACGGACCCTCCTCTGTATCCCCCCCCACCTCCCACCCACACTCCGCCCCTCCCACCCTTCTGCCACACTGCAGGGGACCCAACACGTGGCCTCACTCACTGCTGGTGGGCATACGAAGTGCTAAAACACTCCTGGGGGAGCACAGGGGAATGTATTTATTTATATTTAAAAGGAAGAAAGATGGGACTTCCCTGGTGGTCCAGTGGCTAAGACTCAGTGCTCCCAATGCAGGGGCCCAGGTTCGATTCCTGGTCAGGGAACTAGATCCCACGTGTCACAACTAAGACCCCGAGCAGCCGAATAAATTTTTTTTTTTTTTTTTTAAAGATAAAGGATGCTTATTGCCTTTAAAGCCATTGATTCTGCTTCTATCCTCACCTTTAGAGAAAAAATTTTAGGAGCTACCCACAAATACAGCTACTAAAAGGTATTCATCACTGTGTCATTTACAACACCAAGAAACTGGAACTTAAACACCCCAAACTATAGTACTGGTTAAATAAACTGGGGTATGTGCATAAAAGGAATACTATGGAGGGAGGTGTGAAGGGGGTTTGGGACAGGGGACACATGTACACCCGTGGTTGATTCATGCCAATGTATGGCAAAAACCAGTACAATACTGTAAAGTAACTAGCCTTCAATTAAAATAAGTTAATTCTTTTTAAAAGGAATACTATGAATTTCCTTAATATCAAGTTAAAACAATGGTGTGGAAAACACAATATATTGTTCAGTGGTAAGAACAGATGATAAAAGAATAAACACAGTATGATCTCAGTTCAGTATTTTTTGAAAAAAGGAAGCTCTCATATATACACACATTCATGTACACACAAACATGGCATAGGAAAAAAAGACTAGACGAAAACACACAGATAACACGAGCAGCGATGTCTCTGGGTGATACGGTTATGGCATTTCTATGGTAACTTCCCTTCTCTCCTTTTTTCTGTATTTACCAAATTTGTAAAAACATTTTATTGCTCTACCACAACTGTCTATTGACTGATCTAGAAGGAACAAGTCTTTGAAATATTTCCCTTGACCCACCGTCCATCCAACCCCCACAGTCTGCTCTGCCTGCCTGCCTGCCTATTTAATCCATCTGTCTGTCTATCTGGCCAGCCACCCGTCACCCAGCCAGCTACAGATGAGCACAGTCCCCCAGTGTGGATGGATCTGCGGCACCGGCTCTTGCAGCAGCCTGGGGGTCGCCGTACCTTGTAGCTGACTTGCACGACCTGGGTGAAGATGGACAGGGGCAGGCACAGAAGCAGGTCGCTGACCAGGGCCCAGCCAAAGCCGAAGTCCTTGTGGACCGGGATCGGGGGGACGTAGCGCTTCCACGAGGCTTCGTCCACGAACACTAGGAGAAGACAGGGGTCACTCCCCAGACTCCCGGTCATGGTGCTGCTCTCTCCTCCCTGGTCCTGGATCCCTCTCACCACAAACTTGGGCAAAACCCTCCCCGTCGGGCAGGAGGCCCAGACTCAGGAAGGCTGGGTGATGTCTGTAGAGTGATCGGGGCAGCTCAGATCATAAGGACGAGGCGCCCCCGTGACTCCCCGCTGGACCCTGCTGTGGCATCCCGGCCCAGGGCGTCTCACCGGTCTCCGTGGCGAGTTCCACTTCGCCCTCCCAGGTGTCCTTGGGTGCGGCATCGAAGGAGGCCTCCAGGTCACTCCTGGAGGAGGACGGGACTCCTGCCTTCCTTTCTGAGAAGCTCAGCTCCTCCACTGTGGTAGGGTGCCCGTAGATCAGGTACCACAGAAACATGTGGATCACCCGCAGGCGAGGCATTTTGGGCAGAAACCCTAGAGAGCGCCCCAGTCCAGGAACTGGGGCAAGAAAGAAGGAGGGTGGTGTGTGAAAACCCCAGGTTCCCTTCGGTTCACTTCATTCAAAACGACCGAGGACCCCAGGGGCCAGGGAGACAGTGAACGCTTCCATCCTCGTGGGACTTACTTTCTAGATGACAGACGACAGCAAACTACCTAAGACAGCACGCTAGATGGAAACAGCTGATGCAGAAAATAAAGCAAGGAAGCGAGAGGGGGGC